>ML248972.1:0-57274 GCA_005239495.1 Nicotiana undulata
TCATTGAGCCAAAACAGTATAAGCAAAACTCTTTGTAAACCTAAGAATTACCTCTAATCTCGTATCGGCTGCTCGAGAGGTTAGTAAGGACCGCACCATGGTGGCGATCAATTTTGATACTCATGCCAGGTGTATTGATAGCCCAATCCAAAGGTCGTGCCGTGACGTTTTAGCTGTATTGGTTTGGAAATACCTTGGAGATTCTTCCTGAGCCCTTTACCGGGTTCATACCCTACCCATGCTAGTTTGCTCTCTATTTTTCCACTCCACCTCTTTCCCTTTTTAACTGCTGTCACGACCCAAACTGGGGGATCATGACTAGCACCCGGGCCATACTTGCTGAGCACCAACGTACATTTTATCTAACCTTCTTATTATATTTAAGGGCCGACGAGATCAATATAAGTGGTAGATATGGATTACGAACACCAAACAATGAAAGATAATGGAATGAACATGCATAACATGGGATAACAAGACTGCCAAGAAACTACATGTAAGTTAGGAGCTACCACGCTTCCATGAAAGACTATACAACAAAAATCATCCAACAAGGCATCCCAAACTATACATAAGCCGACACCTGTCTATGAGCCTCTAAAGGAGCATAAGTAATGCAACATAGCCGAAAAAAGGCCCCGACATACCCATAATATCTATAACCAAATGGCATACCGAGACCACGGCAAGTCCGGAGAAGGGATCCCGCCTATAACCGCTCACCTGGAAAGCCTATTGTGGTGGGGGAGCTGCGTCTAACTGTCTTTCAGGACTTGCAGCATGACATGCAGCGTCCAGAAATAAAAAGGACTTCAGTACGAATAAAGTACTGAGTATGTAAGGCAAGAAAGCATAAGTAAGAATAGTAATGTAAACGGGGATAGAGAATATACAAACTCGTAACATCTGGGTACCTCTGAGGTCTACTGACATGAAATGTGTGATACATATATATATATATATATATACGTAAACCTTTAAAACACTCGCCTTTGTGGTCATTATCATCATCATATCGTACCCGGCCATAATAGGCTCAATAAAATGTACCCGGCCACGTGGAGCTCAGTAAAACACGGATGACTATAGCGCGGCTCGGTAGAGTAAAATAGATACGTATATATACAATGCATGCAGGACTCAATGGAATCATATTCTGAACCTTTCGGAGAGACGTAAGGTCGATGTTCTCCGTACACGTTATTAGGATTAACTCTTCATCAAGAATATTATCAGAATCAGGAAGTACCAACAACATTGATAACATAAGAATAAGAGAAGCAAACTCAACATCAAATGTTCCATTAGAAGGGAAACAATGTAAGTACTGCTAGCTTCTAAGAGTAGAGTATCTTTGGAAGCTCGTTCATTGCAGTATGTACAATCAGAGTCGTGCAAAAAAAGGAAAGGGATAGCCTCACATACCTTTTATATACTGCCCCAACCTCAAGCTACGCAAATGTCACAACTCCTTAATCTACAATAAGAGAAACGACACTATCGTTATCGTTTAAGCGTCATAACTATTATGTATCGACAAACAACCTATTTTATGATGAAACGGACAGCACCTCCCCTATATATATGACTTCACACAAGTCAAAAAAATCACCAAACAGCCAAAACAACATCAATAATAATCATATTGAGCCTCCCAAAAGAATCCACACAAAACCTAATCACTTCATACATAAGACGACCATCGTAGTCGTTTCAAACGACCCAGAAATGTTACAACGAACGACCAGCCCTAAACCGTACATCTATATGGTGTTTCTCCAAACACATATTCCTCCAAAACTCCACAAAACAGTGGTAAAACATGCATCCCAAAAGCAACATAAAACAGTCCGCTACAAGTCAAATAACTCGAACTCACGGCTTCCGATCATCGTCCCGTGAGTTCTAGCTATTAGGAAACATATTTATCAACCTTCCTTGATATTTAAACACTTAAATACATATATTAGACGTTTCTTAACTATTAATTAACTTCCAAAACTCTAACTACAAAGAAAAAGTAGAGGCGGTATAACGACACTTACGTCGTAGGGATCGTTTTGATGTTAATGCTTCTCGATTTAATGCCCTCTATGGTCGTGTTATGCTAAGAAAGGAAGAGAAAGCCGACCTAAGACTTATATATATCAACTTTGGAAAAGTCAAAGAGGTGCTAGCTTGGCACCCTAGGATTGGTCCATCTTCCGACGCTTATATCTTTTTATCCCAATGTCGTATGAATGAACGGTTAAGAGAGTTGGAAACTAAATTCCAATAACTTAAATTTGGTATATAATATGTCCAAATAAGACATGATATAACACATGAAATGTATTGCTAAAAAGATCTAGTGATCCACCTACTTGTCACTTATGATGTCTGCGCAGTCTCGCAAAATTGCAAATATCTCTCTACTCCTATGTCGTATCAATGAACGGTTTAATGCATTGGAAAATAGACTCATATATATTCAATTTGGTTTCGTATATCATCCAATAATTCCAATTCTATTTGGAGAAAATCTCAGTTACATTTGACCTAATGTTCAACACATTCTGAGTGTAACTTGTGAAGACCTTTGCCAACTTTTGTTCCACAACTTGCTTGACTTCAAAACGTAGAACCCAAATATCATACGATAAAAATTAACTGATATTATAACCTCCTTATCATGTAATGAACCATAGTCTCACCCTAAAATACATGTTATAACATTACAAACTCATCGACTTTCGACGAAACTTATTTTCTTCAATTGGTTTAGCTTCTAAGCTTTCCAACCCTCTTGGTACTCGTTATTCATGATCTTAAATATTTGCAACCTCCAAGGTAACCCGATTAACTTACTTTATATGCTTCCAAATATAATCTTATTTCTGAGCTTACATTATTTGACTTACGACGTACTCTCACGTACGACAACATGGGGTGTAACATCATTCCCCCCTTTTGAACATTCGTCCTCGAATATTGGCTAATGCACTTATCCGTATCTTAAGCAATAACCCTTACGAATACTTTAATATTGTATTTGTCATCTAGAGAGTTGTTCGGTAAATAAATCCAGAGGCTAGGGCATCCCCCTCATTAGGCCTCTTTCTCACTCCACGACTTGTGGTCGAAATTATTTTAATCTCGTCACTGTTTCTACCTTCTTTCATGCAGCCCGGACGATTCTAACCTTGACAATGTGACTCTTATCTCCTTTATTTTTGGGTTAGCTTTTAACCCATCATTAGGATTCACTTTGTGAACATATATAGTACTATGACAAGCTATCTCTTTGGGCATCTATAGGTGTACTAAAGTTCTTTGATTGGTACTTTGTTGAACTTACAACTATTGCTATTTCTTGCTTCATGGCCTCATTTATCTATGATTATGGCTTTACCACAACTAGTTAGGTCATACTGTACTATAACTCTTACTTCAGTTTATTATTATCGAGGTCTGCTACCCAACTCAAGGTTATTCTCTCGTTGCTTATCTTATATGTATAAATCTAAGCCATTTAATGATTTCTTATTACTATTCATCTTAATAATGAATACCTAATCTATTCTCATATTTGTAACTTTCATCCATCTATTGTTGATTCGCCTTAATGTTGATCTATAATCTACCACTGATAATTTGAAACCTCTTATGTAATATATCGTCACTAGGGCTTACGTCTCATCGGGGAACATCTGAAGTGATTTTCCTGATCCACTTAGGGATGATACTGTACTCCAATAACTGTATTTCATAGGATCCCAATGTGATTCATCTTATGGGGGTATTCTAATCCCGTGTAGTTCATGAAATACTTGTTCTCAAAATCATTACCAAATCAAATGCCTAAATTTCATCCTCTTATCATTTATCATAATTACACCCTTACTTTACTACCAGGGTAGCATTCTATCTCTTCTAAATGCTCCTAGTTTTAAACTCCTTTGTGTTCACCATGCTATACTGAGCTTTCCATAAATTTATGGAAACCATCAGCTCTCTTGTTGTGATGGATTTAATCCCGAGGACTTACCTAGTCTCATCACCTTCTCACTCACCTTTTCTTATCCTTACTACCGTCCAGCTAAAACCTTGTTGCTCTATCAAACTTTAGCTTGCGACCTACACATATCTATTTATACTACTCGCACTCTTCCTTTTAACATGCTAGCACCATAGATTTCCTTTCATGCCTTCCCTGTTGTCTTTAAATGTAAGCAATTACTTTTCCTGGCCGTTTTACCACTTGCTGCATGGATATTGGGCATATCTTAATGCCCACAAATACTGGAGTTCCCTGTATCTCATATGATCTCAATTATCAAGTCTTGATTGTTTTTCTTCTTCCCGTTCATTATCCACGATATGTGCCACTTTCTTATGGAGTGCATACAACATTATAGTGAGAATGTTTTTACAAGACCATTTCTTCTTTAGGTCACTATGCTTATGTTGAAGCCTTATTCCTTATTTCCTCAGCTAGTCTTTCGTTGCAGTGCTTAGGGAAGAACTTGTGACTCTTATAAAGTTGTGACCTTATTACATCATACACCCAAAGGAATTTTTCATGTTCTTACTCACCTATTATTATCCTTAGTTACTTAAATCCGTGCCCTTGTGCTCGTAAGGTTGTTTCTGAAGTGAAATTTGATTATCTCCCTAGTCGCACTTTCTTTTATTTCCGAAACACTTATACATTACCTTTAACTACCCAAACTCCTATCTTAATATTACTCAAGGATTACGATGTCGTATCTAAGAGACTGAATTTCTTATGCTGGGTTTCACTACGTTTATCTTGCATGATCTACTGATTTGTCTGTATCCTCCTATCTAGCCATAGCTAGGCTCTTCCTGAATCAACTATAGACCACCCGTTAGTCCACTCTTATATCTATATTTTATGTAACGCCTCTTGGGTTATGTCTTTTGTCCTAACTTACCTCTCGTACGAGTCCTTATGTATCAAGTGTTCATTCACACTTATTTATAAATATCATCGAGTGCGAAACCCTTATTGATTCTCCCCGGCATCATGCTTGCATAATGTTCTGGAGTCATATTATATATGTAGGATCTGAATAAATGCAATCTCATTCCTTTCACCTTTTTACCACTTTCTTCCTTTACCATTCGATAGTTACCTCTTCTTCTTTGGCATTTTTTTTCCACATCTTCACACACATATTACTTGCCCTGGGGTAACCCTTCAACACCAGGGATAATTGAATTTCTTATGCACAAAGGTGACACCTAGTGTACCTGGAACATCATCCCTTAAGCTTAACTCTGCTCATAGTGCTTTCTTTAAGGAAGCGTCTTCGCGAATGACCTTTAAAGGTTATTCTTCTATTGTTCATTCTATTACTACCGAAACACGATCTCTGAAATGATGCCGACTATTATCGATTCCTTCTGTCCCTAATTCATGTTCAGTTTATCTTGTTCACTAGCCCATACTAATTTTTATTACTTTGAGGGTCTCACTCTTCCTTCTGGTAATCACGTTTGAGTCGCCAACTCATTTCTCGAAATGAGGGTATGGCTTTACGGCTTATACTAATGTCTCAAGGCATGCCTCCTCTTGTATTTTCCTTCACTTGACTATAGAATCTGTCATCCTGTCATATTTTTATTTATCGTTATCACTCATTTATCACATCTTACTCATAATGTTTCATTTACTCTCTTCTTATTCTCCTGCTAATATCTTTCTATTACCTTATTCTAAAAACTTCAACAAAATAGCCTTCCGCTTTTAGATCCCCCTGCACCATCTCATTGGCCCTTGGGTCGCCTAACATTCTCTCTTTACTAGGGGTAGGAGTCATCATAAAGTAAATATTCCTCCCTTCTAGGATATCTTCTGAACTTCCTAAACATTCTAGTATTCATATCAGACTGTATTATTCTAGAGTGACCATCTGGCTATCTCCCAATGAGAACTATTACCATGACATGCACTACCCTTCAAAAATGTTAAATAATTATAACAATCTATCCATAATTTTCGGTTACTCTAACCCCAGCTGGATCCTGATATCCTATCCTTCTCTTAAATTATTTCAGTTAGCTCCCATAGGGCATAATTGAGACGTGTATGGCCAATTGTACATACCTCTGTTACAATTGTAGGTAATTCAATATGCTTGTATTTCTCTGCTTGAATCGTAAATACTGACAATCTTCATTAACTGGGAACCTCGTACCCTTCTTCATCTTGCTTCTTTTTCTTGTTGAAACTTGTATCTATCTTCTGAATCTCTCATTTCTTTTCACCATTGGGGTGGATAGATATTCTATGCCTTAAGTATCCTTATCATGAGGCTTACCCGTTTAGTACACACGTATCTACTGAAGACCTTACATTTAATCATCATAGGCATCATGCAAAATCGAGTTCCTCTTACTCAACTCTTTCACAGCCACATGCAATCCCTTACTAACTGTCTTTCTAGATGTATGCATCGTTGTATTATAAATAAGATAGAATTGAGGAAATTGAGTTCTTACGACTGAGCTCTACCATACGATCTAGAGTAAGAAGAAAGAGTAACAATCCTAAATGCCCTGTAGCCTCTTGCTTATAAGTGTGGTGCACAACACACCATTAAACAAGACTCTACTAGAAACGACACATAGACAACCCCTAGGACAGACCTGCTCTGATACCAAGTTTGTCACGACCCAAACTGGAGGATCATGACTAGCACCCGGGCCATACCTGCCGAGCACCAACATACATTTTATCTAACCTTCTTATTATCTGTAAGGGCTGACGAGATCAATATAAGTGGTAGATATGGATTACGAACACCAAACAATGAAAGATAATGGAATGAACATGCATAACATGGGATAACAAGACTGCCAAGAAACTACATGTAAGTTAGGAGCTACCACGCTTCCATGAAAGACTATACAACAAAAATCATCCGACAAGGCATACCAAACTATACATAAGCCGACACCTATCTATGAGCCTATAAAGGAGCATAAGTAATGCAACATAGCCGCAACAAGGCCCCGACATACCCAAAATATCTATAACAACATTGCATACCAAGACCACGGCAAGTCCGGAGAAGGGATCTCGCCTATAACCGCTGAACTAGAAGACCATTTATGGTGGGGGAGCTGCGTCTACCTTTCTATCAGGACCTGCAGCACGACATGTAGCATCCACAAATAAAAATGACGTCAGTACGAATAAAGTACTGAGCATGTAAGGCAAGAAAGCATAAGTAAGAACAGTAATGTAAACGGGGATAGAGAATATACAACTTGTAACATTTGGGTACCTCTGAGGGATACTGACATGAAATGCGTGATACATACATATATATACATAAGCCTTTAAAACATCCCCCTCTATGGGCATCATCATCATCATATCATACCCGGCCGTAATAGGCTCGGTAAAACGTACCCGGCCACGTGGTGCTCGGTAAAACCCAAATGATCAGTGGTTTCACAATAGGTGCCATACGCGGCGATTATAGCGCGACTCGGTAGAGTAAAATAGATACATATATATACAATGCATGCATGACTCAATGGAATCATATTTTGAACCTTTCAGAGTGACGTAAGGTCGATATGCTCCGTACACGTTATTGTGATTAACTCTTCATCAACAATAATATAAGAATCAGGAAGAACCAACAACATTGATAAAATAAGAATAAGAGAAGCAAACTCAACATCAATTGTTCCATAAGAAGGGAAACAATGTAAGTACTGCTAGCGTCTAAGAGTAGAGTATCTTTGGAAGCTCGTTGATTGCATTATGTACAATCGGAGTCGTGCAAAATAAGGAAAGGGATAGCCTCGCATAAATTTTATATAGTGCCCCAACCTCAAGCTATGCAAATGTCACAACTCCTTAATCTGCAATAAGAGAAACGACACTATCGTTATCGTTTAAGCATCATAACTATTAAGTATCGACCATAACCTATTTTACGATGAAACGGACAACACCTCTCCTATATATATGACATCACACAAGTCCAAAATAATCACCAAACAGACCAAACCACATCAATAATAATCATATTGAGCCTCCCAAAAGATTCGACACACAACCTAATCACTTCATACATAAGACGACCATCGTAGTCTTGTCAAACGACCCAAAAAGGTTACAACGAACGCTCATACCTAAACCCTACATCTATATGGTGTTTCTCCACACCCTTCCTCCTCCAAAACTCCACAAAATAGTGGTAAAACACGCATCCCAACAGCAAAAGAGTGGCTTCCGATCACCGTCCCGTGAGTTCTAGTTATTAGGAAACATATTTATCAACCTTCCTTGATATTTAAACACTTAAATACAGATATTATACGTTTCTTAACTATGAATTACCTTCCAAAACTCTAACTAAAAATAAAAAGGAGAGGCGGTATAATGACACTTACGTCGTAGGGATCATTTTTATATTATCGCTTCTCGATTTCATGCCCAGGATGATAATCTTCTTTGAAACCCTAGAAGATAGCTTAAGGTTATGTTTATGGGTGTTCTATAGTAGTGTTATGCTGAAAAATGAAGATAAAGCCGACCTAAGACTTATATATATCAACTTTGGAAAAGTCAAAGAGGTGCTAGCTTGGCACCCTAGGATTTGTCCATCTTTCGACTCTTATATCTTTTTATCCCGATGTCGTATGAATGAAAGGTTAAGAGAGTTGGAAACTACATTCCAAGACCTTCAATTAGGTATATAATATGTCCAAATAAGAGCTGATATATCACATGAAATGAATTGCTAAAAAAACTCTAGTGATCCACCTACTTGTCACTTATGATGTCTGCGCAGTCTCGCAAATCTGCAAATATCTCTCTACTCCTATGTCGTATAGATGAAAGGTTTAATGAGTTTGAAACAAGACTCATATATCTTCAATATGGTTTGTATATCATCAAATAATTCCAAGGCTATTTGGAGAAAATCTCAGTTACATTTGACCTAAGTTTCAGCACATTATGAGTGTAACTTGTGAAGACCTTTGCCAACTTTTGTTCCACAACTTGTTTGACTTCAAAACGTAGAACACAACTATCATACGATAAAACATAACTCATATCATAACCTCCTTATCATGTAATGAACCATAATCTCACCCTAAAGTACATGTTATAACATTCCAACCTCATCGCCTTTCGACGAAACTTATTTTCTTCAATTTGTTTAGCTTCTAAGCTTTCCAACCCTCTTGGTACTCGTTATTCATGATCTTAAATATTTGTAACCTCCAAGGTAACCCGATTAACCTACTTTATATGCTTCCAAAGATAATCTTATTTCTGAGCTTACATTATTTGACTTACGACGCACTCTCACGTACGAAAACATGGGGTGTAACAATCGCATTGACGCACTCGATGAGATGATAAGTCTCTCCACCCAATTTCCTTCTATTTTTTAAGACTGGAACAGTCTGATTGGTATAAATGGGATTACTCACTTCTACATGGATGATCACATCCTGATGGTTCCATACAAACTTTACAGTCTGGTGCTAAGTGGAAGCCACGTTCACATCGACGTGTATCCAAGGTCGTCCCAGCAATAAGTTGTATGAGGCGGATATGTCGAGTACTTAGAATTGGACATCAAACCAAGTCGGGCCATTTGTAAGCAAAGATTGGTTTGCCCGATCGTGGCCCTTTGAGATCCATTGAATGCTTTTACGTTCGTAGTTCCTGCCCGTATTTCATGTAATCCTTTGCCCAATCTCTTCAAAGTCGTCAATGGACAGATGTTGAGACTGGAACCTCCATCTATCAAAACCTAGGCAATGAATTTATCTTCACATTGAACTGTGATATGCAGCGCCCCATTGTGGCTTAATCCTTCCGGCGGCAATTAGTCCTCATGGAAAGTGATCTTATGGCTCTCTAGTACTTTTCTTACCATGTTATCCATTTCCCCACTGGTGTATAGTTGGGCACGTAAGCTTCATTCAATACCTTCTTTAAGGCATTCCTATGTGCTTCATAATTCTGCAGTAATGATAGAATGGATATTGTCACGACCCAATTTTCCCTCCGTTAGGTACCGTGATGGCATCTAGTCTTAGGGAATAGGTAAGCCTAATATATTACTGAGCATCAACAATAATGAAATATAAAATAATAACAGTCTCGATATGGAAATCTTGAAAGAGTTTACAATTTCCAAAACCCGGTAAATACAAGTCATAAGCTCTATGGATTCTTTCTACCAATCTAAATACAACTGTCCAAAAATGAACAAGTACAGTCGAAATAAATAGGAAGGTGACTCCGAAGCTTGTGAACGCAACAAAAGGTTTACCTTGAGTCTCCTCAGCAAAGATCCACACAGCTAGCAACTGTAAATACCTGGATCTGTGCAAAACAAAAATGCACAGAAGAAGAGCACGCCACAACGGTGCCCAGTAAGTATCAAGACTAACCTCGGTGAAGTAGTGACGAGGACTAGTCCGGACACCCACTAGTCTAGAAAATAAGAGACATAGCAGTAATGATCGAAACAAAATATTTATCTAAAACCGGCTAATGAAGTTTAACGACAGAAAACATAAAGCGGAAGGGAATGCAGTGAGTAAGGCAACAGAACAACATAGCAAAAATACGCAAGAAGGGAATGAAAACACGCAAACCAAAGACGGAATCACAATACCATAAAACACTCAAACTCAGCACCGCATCAATTTATTCACATCAAGCAATGGCAATTAAACTCAATAAAAACCAGCTGAATCCTCGGGTAACAACCTTTAAAACGTGAGTTTATATCGAAAACATTTGAAAGTATAACCTTTTTAAGATTTAGGAAAAATCTTCTATGAAACATACTTTTTTTCTCAATGCATATGTATATACTTTTATAAAGAGAAATCGTTAGAACATAGTTCCCTTAAAATACGTTGTATTCAATATACTTTCCCGAATACTGCTTTTTCAAAGATCATTTGTTCAGATATACTTCCCCAAATACTGCTCTTTCAAATATCAATTTTTTTCTGCAAGACAAATACGTTTAAAATGTATACTTTTTCTCAAGTATTGCTCATTCAAATGTCATTGTTCAAATATACTTTCAAAATAGAAGTTCTTCGGAAATGCTTTTATCGGAGATAATTGCCTTTCAACTATACATTTCAATATACGTATATGTGTATATAGGTATACTTTTCAATCCAAATCCTCTCAAAGATAAACCACCGGAAACTCCGTCTGTATCTCAATAGATAATCGCACAATGCAATGCAGGGGAAAGTCTCAGGTCTAAGCCCGCAGTCCCAATGCAACTATACAATGCAATGCAAGGGAAAGTCGCAGGTCTAAGCCCGCAGTCCCAATGCAACTATACAAATGCAATGCAGGGGAAAGTCTCAGGTCTAAGCCCGCAGTCCCAATGAAACTATACAATGCAATGCAAGGGAAAGTCTCAGGTCTAAGCCCGCAGTCCTAATGCAACTATACAATGCAATGCAAGGGAAAGTCTCAAGTCTAAGCTCGCAGTCCCAATGCAACTATACAATGCAATGCAAGGGAAAGTCTCAGGTCTAAGCCCGCAGTCCCAATGTAAATATGCAATACAATTCAAGGGAAAGTCTCAGGTCTAAGCCCACAGTCCCAATGTAAATATGCAATGCAATGCAAGGGAAAGTCTCAGGTCTAGGCCCACTGTCCCAATGTAAATATGCAATGCAATGCAATACACCGAAAGAAAACAACCAGAACACAGCAAAACATTGCACCAGCCACAACGAGCAGCACATCAAACAGAAAGGCAAAATGCAAGGTGCGACGATAAGTTCAACACGAGAACTTCAATAAAAATAGTTGTAAAACTCACTCATAAGCAGAAATCACTTAAGGGGAAAAACCAAGTGTCATTGAAACAATGTAACGAGGATAAAACCTAAATAATATAGCAACGATTCACAATACTCAAGTCAATAGATAGAGAACCGATCATCCCGGCAAGGGAAACAACTATAACCAATCTCGCCTAACAGTTTGCTTCACCGAATAAACTCAGCTTAAGCCAAACATTCAGTAATAAGAGGCACCAAGGAAACACCGCCAATATGGGTGATGATTAACTATACCTAAGTAACATTTAAGGCAAATCATGCAAATCATCATGTACGACTCACGAGCATGCTTGACACCAAACTATAGATATTCCAATTTATGTTAAACAATTATACGACTAGATGATACTAATTCTGATCAATTAGGCAGTTTGTGATGAACTAGCATAGTGGTAGGAGAGGGAAAATATTTAGCTAAGTCAGGTTAAGATCAAATAATGAACAAGAGGAATCGAAGTCAAGAAAATCTAATCCAACAGAGGAAAATGAAACTAGCAGTCAGGAACTCAACCATAACAGTTATCACTTCATACGCAAGAGATATAGGAACCTAAGAATCCTAAAAGGTCAACCTAATTGCAAATAAGTCCGAGTACGCACTCGTCACCTCGCGTACATGGGCTACAATCAACATGGAAGACTCAAATCCTAAGAGGTAGTTCCCTCACACAAGGTTAGGCAAGATACTTACCTCAAAGACGACAACCGGTACTTGAAAATGGACTTCTCGGGCGGGAAGACCTCCAGACGGATCAAATCAACTAAAACAACTTCAAAATGCACATAAAAACATATAAGGGACTATTTACAACAATAAACTTTCAATCTTTACTAATTCATAAAAAATCGACCCAAAAGTCGACCCCCGGTCCCGCACCTCGGAACCTGGTAAATTTACCAAAAACCGATTACCCGTTCCGATACGAGTTCACCCATACTAACTTATCCAAATCTGATGTCAATAGGTCATTCAAATCATGAATTTTCAATTTAGAATTTTTCTTTCAAAAACCCAAGTTTCTTCAACCCAAAACACGAATTAAATGATGAAAATACGAACTAATTCATGAGATATAATTAATTATGGTGGAAGAATACTTACCCATTCGATTATCTTGAAAATCCCCAAAAATCGCTCTCAAATCCGAAGTCCAAAGTTAAAGATATGAAGAAAATGGCTAACCCTCGTTTATATGAATCTGCCAGGACTTCCGCCCCTGCGACCAGCTTAACCGCATCTGCGCCCCAAAAATCCGCACCTGCGAAGGCTGCCCAGTCCACCCCAGCTCGCACCTGCGCTCTATTTCCACACCTGCGGTTCCCCATCCGCAGGTGCGGCCACATCAGAACAACAGCACCAGCTGCCTTTTCCAAACTTTAAACTTCCCGCTAACCATCTTAAATCATCCCGAGCCCCTCGGGACCTTAACCAATTATACCAATAGGTCACATATACTCACACAAACTCGGTCAGACCCTCAGAACACCCAAAACAACGCCCGAATCACCAAATCAAACCAAAAATCAAACTTATAACTTTCAAAACCTCAAATATCAAAATTCGTGTCAAAACCTATCAAATCAACCCGGAACGACGTGAAAATTGGCAGACAAGTCCCAAATGACACAAGGGTAACTCCTGGAATTCTATTCCAAGCCCGATATGAAATTTTAACCTATCAGCCGGAATCGCTGAAATTCTAACTTCCGCCAAATGGCCTCAATTTGCTCTACGGACCTCCAAATCCAATTCCGGATGCACGCCTAAGTCCAAAATCATCATACGAAGATGTTGGCCTTTTACTCAAAAGTGAAACCTCCGATCAACTTCCCTCACTTAAGCTTCAAAATTTGAAAATTCTCCCCTAATTCGACTCTGGCTTATTCAGTAACTGAATCTAACAACGCACACAGGTCGATGTACATAATGTGAAGCTGATCATGACCTTATACCACTGAACGGAGCTTAAATTCTTAATACGACCGGTCGGATCGTTACAGATATCTTAGCAGGGGTTTTGTTCAGATTGTCCACGACAGAGTATTTTCTCCCTTGCACCTTTCTCCAAAGATCATCCGAGCCGATTTCAATTATAGGCTAGTTGGAAGCAGCTTCATTGTTATTTCCCCCTAGGTGCTCAAGTTTTTAGACTCTACCAGTCTTGGTCATCCCTTGTGCTGCACCAGCCTCTTCCATTTTTGCTTTTCATTTCCTCCTGGCTTCTGCAACATAGTCCCAGGGTATGGCTTTGGAATTAAAGGATGCTGCGGGTGCCACCGTCACAGTGAAGGGTGTGGTCACTTCTACTTCAAACGAAGCAGATGCAATTGCAGGTGTTGTTACTTCCACCTCGAACAGAGTCTGTGCGGCTACCTCAACTTCAACTAGTGATTGTATCTGTACCACTATAGGAATGAGGGTGACCTTAGGTTTCTTAGGGTCATCCTCTTCTTGAATAATCCCGATTGACCCTTCAGAATCCCATTCTTCATCAGCCCCTATCACATTCACCCCCTCGCCCCTAGATCCGAGGGGATTGTTGTGGACGTTAGTTGAACCTCCTTTGCCAGTATAACCTTGATATTATTTAGTGTTTGGATCTTGTATTTCAGAGTGAGGCATTCATCAATGATATGACCGTTCATGCCGGAGTGGTAGGCAAATATTTTATTTGGATTGACCCATTGAGAGGATTTTTCCATGGCAACAGTAGGAATAAAGAGTGATGTAACTAGCGGCTTTCAGTCTCTCATATAACTAATCGATAGGTTCAGCAATAGGTATGTATTGTCTGGGAGATCTGCGGTCGAAGTTTGATCTAGGTTTCAGATAGTTTTGGCGGGATGGCGGTGAGTGGTAATATGATGGCTGGGTGTTATAAGTATGGTAGGCGGTGGCGTGTTGCGGATATCTAGGAGGTGAAGGCTGATATGTGGGTGGAGGTGTTTGATACGTAAGAGGAGATTTTGGACCTTGGGCCACCATCACGACCCTTACTTCCTTCTTTTTGGATACACCCTCTGATTGTAGGGCTTTGTTCGTAGCCTGGAGTGTCTCAAAATTAGTTAAAATTTCGCTCTTAATTCCTTCTTCAATCCTTTCTCCCAATTTAATGATGTCTGAGAATTTGTGGTTTTTAGTGACCATTAATCTCTCGTAGTATTGCATATCATGGGCCTAGACAAAGAATTTGTTCATCTGCTCTTCTTCCAATGCCGGCCTTACTTTCACAGTTTCCGATCTCCACCAAGTGGCATACTCGCAGAGAGTCTTTGTTGTCTTCTTCTAAAGATTCTGGATATAGAAGACATCAGGTGCATTTTTTGTATTAAACCTGAACCGATCCATGAAATCTGATGCCATGATTACCCATATAACCCACTTCTTTAGGTTTTGACTGATATACCAAGATAGGGCGTCTCTAGTGAGGCTCCTCATGAATAATTTCATGGGAATCCTTTCATCCTTTCCAACTCCTACGAGCTTGTCACAGTATGTCCTCACATGTACCTTTGGGTCACCTTTTCTATCAAACATCTCGAACTTGGGAGGCTTGTAACCCTCTGGCAATTCTACGTCCGGCTGAATACAAAAATCTTCATAGTTCAAACCCTCAATGACTTTACCCCCTTCGACGCCTTGGACTCGACTTGTGAGATTCTTAAGTTCCTCTACAATATTCTTGATGAGCAGGTCCTTCACGGAAAATTCAGGTGTGTACGGGGTATGTCGTGCAGGGTGATGTAGATTTTCTACTTATATGGGGTTGTTTTGATGGATACCGGGGATTTGGATGTAGTGGTGATCATTGGTTGAGTTCTGTGGATCGGGGGTGGGTTGGGATGTATTTCGAGGGGTATGGTAGGTGGTAGTTTGTGGGTACTGGGTTGGATGATGTTGGTGCTGAGGAGGAGTTGATATTTGTGGAGGATTAGGATTTTGGGGAGGTTTGGCGTATTGATGAGGTGCATGAGGATTTTGTGGATGCTAGTTTGGTGTGTTTTGAGGATGTGCTGGGTTTTGGGCGTTCTGTTGGTTGATATCTGGGACGTTTAAGGTGAGGGAGAGGTTTGCCAAGTTGCAGACCTGCTCAAGTTTTCCTTGTAACCCCAATATTTTCTGCTCTAACCGTAGAACCAAATCATTCTTTGCCGGAGTACTCCGACCATCTGAAATTTCAACATTTTCTGCATGCGTATCATTGTCTTTCCTGATACCACCCATGTCATCCATATTAGTGTTTCCCTTACTTTTAGGATCACTTAGAGGAGGAGAAGGTGGAGGACCTCTGGATCTGGTATGGTATGATGATGATGCCAGTATGCGCGAACCAACCTTAGGGGGTGGGAATAATCAAAACAAAGAAAAATAAAAAGGTAAACAAGTCAGTAAGGAGTTTTGAAAGGGTATTTGCAATATTTAAACGTAATGCGGGATTATAAATTTGTGTACTAATTTAGGGACCTCATTGTGCCCGAGGTACGCACAACGACATGTAGATTTGGAGAAACTTAGTGCCGATAATTGCATCATTTCATTAATGTAATAAATGGACCAAATCTCTAAAACAACAATAATAAAAAAGAGTTACTAGTGGCATTTGCCTTATTACAATAAAATTCTAAAATGACGCTAGAAAAACAAGTAAACATCAATTCAAATCTGCTTGGTCCTAGAAGGACCTTCTTGAAGCCTGGCCTTCTTAGCCCTATTGATCAGATTCCCCAGGTCGCGCATGTCCAGCAGCAGATACGCCCTTGCCAGATGTCCTCATTCATTGCCCTCTACATTCTGACAATCCACGATCCTTTTCCTCATCTTCCCTTCAAGCTCCAGCAGACCCTGCCCTAAATAATCCAATCTTTATGTTGATTTTGTGGCGATTCCTCTCCATTCATTGATTGATTCCATGTCTACTTTGTGTTGTTCCAAATGTATAGCCTCAAACTAAAAGATTCTTTTGTGTAACCTCCTGTATATTACTTGTGCTTCGACAGCGTCGTCTATGACCATGTTTCCTCGATCAATCCATGTCTTGACTTCTCCTGCTATGACATCTCCAACCATGACAGGTAGAAATACACATGACCAGCATGGTATCAATCTGGCTCGATGGTATCCTTTTCCACAATGATATTCAGATGCCACATGTGTTCTACCTCACACTTGAATGGAATGGCATCACACTGCAAGTCTGCTTTGTTGTGAACCATCTTGGAAACTCGTGGTATGACTTGTTTCCTCCCAGCCTGCCTCATGACCCTGATAGGAGCATAATGATAGATACCCCTCAACCCAATCAGCACTAAGTGAGGAACATCTCTTGACCTGATTATGAACTCGCTAGTAGGGAACCACTCAAACATCCAATGGACCTTATCTTCGGTCAAATTGCTAAAGAAGTGTATCCAATCCAATGGAATGAAAGTCATTCTTTTAGGATGGTGAAAAGCTATGTGGTCAATCCATGGTCCCCGCGGAAATTCTTGACGGTACTGTCCTCTTTGAAGATGGTCCAACAACCATATTTGCAGTAACATATTACAACCCTCAAAATTCCTAAATCACTTCTTGCAACCGTCCAAATCTCGGTATATTTCTGCCACGATCATTGGGACAATAGTGTAAGTATGTCCCTCAATTCCTTCCATTAAGGTCTTAGTAATCATAGCTAAACGAGTGTGGATCCTGTCTCCTTGTATTGGGAATACCAGCATCCCCAGAAGTGATGGAAAACTCATCATGATAGATACGGTAGGATGTGTTATGCCCATAACGCTCGTAAAGGAAGTCAAAAGGTATATAAGACTTCTTCAGGCAAACTAACTCATCATTCTTTCTAAAACCCATCATTTTCAGAAACCCTCTAGAGTGCGATTTTCTGGTACCAACAACCGAGGGCTATCCCAGGGAAGCCCAGCAAAGCCTCATATTTCCTCAAGAAGAGGAGTCATCTCTATATTACCGAAACGGAAGACAACCCTCTTTTCGTCCCACAACATAGTAGCGGCTTCAATCAGTACATTGTTTGGTTAGATGTCCAGCAAAGAAGGTAAATTTTTGAAAACTCTTTTCACATGGTTTTTGTCGCTTGGCGAGAGATTTTGCCACCAATATAGCAACAGAGGTGAGATACTTCAGACCATGTTGAACCTGGGGACGTCGTTCCTCATTTCTTCAAAACATATAAAGTTAGCCCTCTGCCCTTCCTGATTCCACTATTTACACATTAATGATTAGCATATCGGCATGTTTCTCCAAATAATGCACATATCATGATTGTGCCCGTTGGGATTATGGAAATCCTGATGGGCTTTGGACAAGACTTGTCTTAGAGAGTTATTACGCGGACAACGTTCTAACCCATGCTAGGTTTGGACATAACATCAGAGTAGGGTTTTCTATAAGAGTCTAGACCGGTACCCTCAAGTGGACAACTTGAGATGGAAAGACATGGAATCATCGATTGCACAGCTGATCGACTATTTTGACCGCAAATAAGCCTTTCCAAATGTAAAAAGGGTAATATAGGAAGAGCGCGGACACTCATCAAGTGTCGTTGTGGTATAATTCTGCACGAGTGGAATATGATGTAGAGCAAGCTTTATGCAAAGATAAAACAACACGTTGTCAAGTATTTTGCAAGATAAAAGCGATGAATGCAATATTTAATAAATGTAAAGATAGAAAAGAAAGAAAACAAGGAAGAAGTTAGTTTGTATAGTGGGAAAAATTATAATAAAGCAAATAAAAGGGTATGGATTAGGAAAGACATGATATAACAAAATTGTAAAAGTTGGAGCCAGTGAACATGATTAGGAAATAACGGAGGGCATGCATATTGTAACCATATTAAGCAAAGAGTAGCACGTAAGTTCATATAAAAGGGAAATAGGGAAGATGGTGTGCATGTAGCAATAAAAGGGAAAATGGGAGCGGGAGATTCAAGTATCAGCAAAATAATAAAGACACGATTATCGAGAGAAACTAATTCATATAGACCAAGTTTGTTAGGGTTAGAGCCTAAACAAATCCCCAACAGAGTCTTCATGCTGTCGCGTCCTTTTTTCTCGCGAAATCGGGTTTCGAAACGTGACAACTCTTTTAAGGAAGGGAATTTAAAGAGAGAGTCACCACCTAATGAGTTAAGGTGCGTTAGGGCTCCTATTTGCGAATAACTCTGGATTAACCTGTTGCGTCACCAAAGATCGGGTAAGGGCTCAAATTACCTTGAGGAGAAGGTGTTAGGCACTCCTCGAGGTCCACAACGGTGGGTCCCAGCCGAACTCGAATTATTTGAATTAGTCTAAGAGAAGTGAAGCAATTTGGGAAAATAAATAAATGATTGACTTTAAACAGAGATGGGGGTCCTATGTTTTTTAGCCTGAAGGATAACCCCGTGCAACGTAAATAATATTATGTAACTCCCTCAAGATGGGGTGGTTACTCAAATTATTCGGTGGGCACATACTATCATCTCCTGCCACCCAATTACTATCTTGAAGTTTTTTTTACCTAAGGTGCACTAATCAATTATGAGTCGTACCCTATGCATGCACTACCCGTCCCATACCTATAGTCCAGGAGGCATTTGGACCTCTATTTTAGGATGGTTCTAGACTTTAACTTAGGGTTGCTCAAAAAGGAAAATACTAGGCGACATACAAAACAATTTAGCACTTTCACATATATGCAAGTAAGGGCTCAAGTTATCCTCCTCATTTAGGCAACAAATGCACGCCAAACTAATTAACACTGACAAATTTTAATTAATTAAAGTTGCAAAATCCCATAGGTAGGATGTCTATGTGATACTGAACGAATGAGCAGACATTTATACGCAAAAGCAATTTCCTTAATACAATTACCAAAACCTACATAATTTTCCTACTAATTTTAGCATAATGAGATTAAACCTACTGCATGATGTCTAGATGTTGTACGTGATAATAAATAGTGGCAATCACAAAGCATATCCAGAATCACTTGTTTTGATCCTATATGCATGTTTTCTAACAAGGATAATAGCATAGTGTTTGAAAACTCATGAAACAACAAGCAAAATGATAATTAAACAGATTCAAACCTATAAACATGCTTTCTATGATTAATCTGATTTTAGATCCTATAGACATGATTTCTATAATTTGTTAACAGAGCAGTATGTACATAGAATTTTTGCACACATATTGAATCGCACTATTTCCTATAAGCATGGTTTCTACCAAGGAGAAATAAAACACAATTGAACCAAGCATCGAACCTATAGGCAGGATTGCAAACATATGATGTCTGGACATAACAAAGTACCTATAGACATGATTTCTAACACACAACATATAATAACACATTATCGAGCCTATAGGCAGGATTTCTACCCAGCTTGTTGCAAGTATAAGATAAAATTCCCCTTCAAATTTTATAACTACCCCAAAATATTATTACAATATTTATTACAGACCCGGAATGAATTACATAGTAGATATAGCTATAGGGAGCCTACAGCAGGCCGAAATACACCTAGACAGCTCCAAAATTTCATATTCACAGATACAAAACAACCAATTGTTAAGTGATTCACCCAATGGGCATAAAATAGAGTTGAACATATAGAACCAAGGCCGTAGTGAGTTAGAGTTCCAAAGTGCTTCGAGAACCCAAGGCAGTGCTCACACTAGGGAGGTTGATCAGAAATAATTCAGAGGAAAGACTAGGGACCAGGTCCTAGTGTGACAGTGTTCACAAGGGTCTCAAATGAACCCCGAGCAGTGCTCACAATAGGGAGGTAAAAGGATAGAACCTAAGTAGCCTTGGCTTTCGGCCGGCTAAGAATAAGAATTCAGAGGGACCAGATAGTAGAGGAATATAATGAAATCAAGGGATTGCACTGAAAGGCAGAACCAACTTAAGCATATAAAAACAAATAACAGACATGCTTAAACTTAAGGCAGACTTAATCAAGTTTTAGGAAATGAATTCAATCGCATGTTAACAAAACAAGTTACAATACAAATTTGTAGTGATAAAAGAGAATTCAGATTAGGCTAAGTGCATAAACTAGTGTCACAAGAAGAAATCATATCAATTGGCAACATACCATAACATGATATAAACTAATTACGAAAATTACTAGAGATGTCGAGATATGATGAAAACATGATCAAACAAGACACATTATAGTGAATTCAGAAACATACTCGTTATTCCTATTAATGAATACATCCATACCTAGTTAACTAATCCATAGAAGGAGATATGAGGAAATGTTCAAAGAGCATGATAATAACAAACTTAAACTTCAAGAGATGGCTATCAGTGATACATAGGTTAGGCAGAATCAAATTAATCAACAAAGTAGGTCTAAACATGTCTCAAACTACAAACGTAAAAAAGGCATTTATGTTAGCAGAGTCTAATTGAAGTAACACATTAAACGAAATGACAAATAAATCAAAATGAAATGGAAAAGGCTTGGTAACTCACCAGTTAAAATGAAACAAGAAAGAACGGAATCCCACAGTATTGTGAATATCACCAAAAGAGCAAGAACTCGAAATTTCTGGCCTTGGCTTTCAGCCGGCCAAGAACTAGAGTACAGAACAAGATTAATCAAGAGTAAAGAGAATACAACTTTAGTTTTATAGTTTTCTTAATGATTTTTCGAACTGTTTCAAAGGGGAGTGGGGATGAGTTTATATAGTGTATGAATTGAAGGCAGGAAAAATTTAAAAC
Source organism: Nicotiana undulata (assembly GCA_005239495.1). Taxonomy (NCBI): domain Eukaryota; kingdom Viridiplantae; phylum Streptophyta; class Magnoliopsida; order Solanales; family Solanaceae; genus Nicotiana; species Nicotiana undulata. The sequence continues at coordinate 21,605 of ML248972.1, forward strand.
TCTAATTTTTAGGTAAAATACACAAATCAACATAAATAAAAGGCAAAGAGTCACATGCTGCATAGAATAAAATGAACATAGACGGGAATACTATTCAAAATCAAATAATCGAACCAGATTTTGTTCGATTTAAAAGAATCTGAAACCCTGACTTTGGGTAAGTAAAACAATTGGCAGAAATAAACAAATTTACACATAATAGGGCGAATAAATATGAGATAATACTTAAAATCAAAGGCTTGAACAAATTTTTGTTCGAATAAAAGAAGATCTGTAAACCCTAACTTTAAGGTTATGTATGAATCAGCCAAATATTAATAAATAGGACTCACACGGTGTAGAATAAACGCGCGTGGACTCAATATTGTCAAAATTAAAGATATGGAAGTCAATAGGACAGAATCAAAGTAAGTGTACTTGCCATGTTTAGGAAAGTACTAGGTAATACCATAGAGAATCACCCAATATTGAAATGGTAATTAAATGGGAAGAAAATCTCATTAGAAGCGGGATTACGAAAGGAGTTTTTGGTGAGGCGGCGGGCTAGGGTTCTTCGGGGGGGAGGGGGGGGGGAGGGGGGGGGGGGGGGGGGAGTAGAGAGGCGGCAGGTTTGGAGGGAATGGGGTTAAGGTTTGGGGTGAGTGATATAAGCAGAGGGGGGAGGCGTTTGTGAGCCGTTGAGTAGGTGTTGGGTCGGGTTGATTAAATGGCTATAGGTACTGGGCTAATGGGATTGGGCTTGAGGTAATTGAGCTATGTTTGGGTAGTTAGGTCAGAAATTAGTTATTAAATTAGGGCCAGATTTTAAATACCCAATTTTAACAAATAAATAATTTATAAAAATAATAGATAAATAACAAAAATATCAGTGGTGCATGCAAATGATTAAAAACAATTATTTAATATTATAAAAATATAAAAAGTTATTTTCTGTATAAATAATTAATTATATGTACATATGGGTTATTTTTGCACAATATGCAATTTAGCCCTGAAAAATGCAAATGTAATTATAAGAGATATACAATAACAATTAGAAATAAAAGTGCGGAAGAAACGAAATCTAACAACTTAATTAAATAGTATTACAAAATCCTTAATAACAACTCCCAGAATTTGGTTCACAACTTCACGGACTATCTATGAGTGCTACAAATAAAGGTCTGAATAAACAAAGTACTATTGTCTCAGAATACGAAAAGACATATAAAGAAGTAAGATAAGAGGTGACGCCAAGTCCTGCGAACGCCTGCAGGACTACCTCAGTGTTGCCTGGTGGACTGAGGGAAGCCTCCTCGATCAGTGTCCACTGAGTCCGGTACCGAGATCTGCACAACATAAAGAAGTACAGCTGTAACATCAATACAACCGACACCATGTACTGAGTAAGTGTCGAGCCTAACCTCGGCGAAGTAATGACGAGGCTAGGACACGACAAATAATATCACATGTGCAGTTTGATAATACATAACAGAAATAACGACAGGAAATAAGCAGTTAGGTACAACAAACGGGGAAATACATGTTGGGGACAAAGGGGTAGCAATTACTGAAATGACGGAACAAAGAAACAATAGCAATATTTAAATAACAACAAGAATTAACAATTCTGAACAAACAAGTAAACAGAAAACGGCACGGCATGTCCCCTCGTGCTAAAATATCATAAAACACGGCACAGAATGTCCCCACGTGCATAAATATCACAACACGACACAGAATGTTCCTTCGTGCATAAATATCAACAACACAGCACAGAATGACCCCTCGAGCATAAATAGAAATAACACGACACAGAATGTCCCCTCGTGCGTAAATAGTAATAACACGGCACGGAATGTCCCCTCGTGCATAAATAAACATAAACATGGCACGAAATGTCCCCTCGTGTATAAAAAACATAAACATGGCACAAAATGTTCCCTCGTGCATAAACAACATAAACATGGCGCGGAATGTCCCTTCGTGCATAAACAACATAAACATGGCACGGAATGTCCCCTCGTGCCTAAACAACATAAACATGGCACAGAATGTCCCCTCATGCATAAACAACATAAACATGGCACAGAATGTCCCCTCGTGCATAAACAATATAAACATGGCACATAATGTCCCCTCGTGCATAAACATCATAAAAACAACAATTGGCAGGAAAATCAACAATAAGAAACCTTAAATGCATAGGAATAATCGACAAGAATAATACCATCCCGACAAGGAAAATATCTATAAACAATACTACACAGGTGTATAATTCAACAAAATATTCCTCGACTGTTCAACTACTCAACAGTACTCATAATTGAGAATTTCCATCAAGTGAATAACCATCAAGTTGAAATTTAATCCATAACATGGTAAATATCAATGAAAACCATATAATTCATAATATTCGACTTAGGGTCATGCTTGACAACAACATATAGGTACTCGTCACCTCACCTATACATTGAACATGGAATAAACACGTAGCAATTAAGACTAGATACCTAATCCCTCAAGCTAAGGTTAGGCCAAACACTTACCTCGACTTCCACGATCAAATCAAGCCTCTTTCACCGCTTTTCCTTTTGAAACTGACTCCAAATCAATCGTATATATACATAATCGACTCAATAACATCAATAAATGCTAAACAATTCAATTCCAATGCTTAATTATAGGTTTTCTAGCATTCTTCCCAAAAATCCAAAAATCGACCCCGGGCTTTCTTTGTCCAAACACGAGGTTCAGACCAAAACCCGATCACCCATTTCCCCACGAGCCCGAATATATAATTTGTTTTGAAATCCGACCCCAAAACGAGGTCAAATTCCCAAATAACCAAAAAGCCCTAACTCTACCAAAACCCTAATTTTCTACCCTTAATCTCATGTTTTTAGGCCTAGAATCTAATGGGTGTTGATAAAAATAGAAGAAAACGAGTTTAGGATTACATACCTAAGAGGTTATGGTAAAGAAGTTCTTCAAAAATCGCCCAAGAGGTGTGGAGAAGAAGGAGTTTGTGAAACATGGTGAAATTCTCGTATGGGTTTTGTTTTTGGACTTAAAAAAATAACTGGGCAATTTGTACCTATGCGATTGCGAGTGGAGGAATGCGATGGCACTGAGTCACTGACCCTCACCCTATGCGATCGCGAATAGAGAAATGCAGTCGCATAATACAACTACCCAGCCCCCCAGCCTGCCTACTACACTATGCGATCGCGGAACATGCTATGAGATCGCATAGTGTATCAGATTTCCTCCCCCAGCACAAAGCTATGCGGTTGCGAAAGGGCCTATGCGATCTCATAGTAGACAACACTAGACATCAGAAACTGAGATTTACACCAGATGTTTCTAAGTTTTTGCACCCCGACACCTACCCGAAACTCACTCGAGCCCTTGGGGATCAAAACCAAATATGCACACCACCTCACAAACATCCTACAGACTTATTTGTGCGATCAAATCGCCAAAATAACACCATAAACATAGAATTAAACCTCAAAATCAATGAAATATCTCAAAACTTCTTTAAATATCAAATTTTGCATTTTAAGTCCGAATCACGTCAAATGGATTCCATTTCTTACCAAACTTAACAGACAACACATATAAATCATGTCGAACTTGTACCGGGCTCCAGAACCATAATACGGGCCCGATACTACATGTTTCACATAACATTTCACTTCCAAAAATCTTATATTTTTCAGAAAATAATTTATTTTAAAAATTTATTTCTCGGACTTGGGACCTCGGAATTTGATTCTGGGCATACGCCCAAGTCCCATATTTTCCTACGGACCCTTCGGGACATCAAATCACGGGTCCGGGTCCGTTTATTAAAAATGTTGACCAAAGTAAACTTTATTCAATTTCTAATACAAAATTATCATTTTTATTAGTTTTTCACATAAAGGCTTCCCGGCTACACGCCCGGGCTACGCACGCAAATTGAGGTGAGATATAAGGAGGTTTTCATGACCTTGGAATACAGATTTAGATAGAAATACACGGGATGACCTTTTGGGTCATCATACATATGCACTATTTTGAAAGTATGTATATATATATTTTGAAAAATATGAGGAAAAAATTGGGTATCAACATCGCTAACGTCACAGTCTTAGCGTGACAATTTAGAACAACATGACATGGAGGTAACGAATCCATACTTAATATAACATCAAAGTCAACCATAATGAGCAACAAAAGGTCCACTCGGGTCTCCAGACACCCAATAGTCACCACACATGACTGATATACGCGTCCACAACAATAATATCGCCCACATGAGTAGATACAAGAACATATGAAACTAACGACTCACGGGGCATATCGAGAAAATGAGCAAAATAATAGGAAACATATGAATACGTGGAACCAGGGCCAAATAATTGTCACGCCCCAGCCTCGGGGAGCACGACGGGTGCTCAACTGAGAGAACCCGGTCGAGCCAGCCTATTAGATGACTACTACCTGACTCGCTTGTTATTAAAGAAGGCATGTAGTCATTAGATAAGCAGTAGAAGAATTATATATATATATATATATTTATATATAGAACCTTACTAGTTGCTTACTTCATTTTCATTATATCAAGGTTAGGTCCCCATAATACATACAATTTACAAATCAGTGGAACATGAGTTTTAGAAGAAATACAACATAATTCAATGATCCATTCCAATACCTCTACACAACCCATGTAAATGTCTACAGAGCCTTTATGGATACAAAAGACAGTTATGATAATGCCTGCGACAAGCTTCTATACCTCAAAACGTGTAAGCATATAAGCAAAAGATGTACATCATAACCTCTAGAAGAATATGGGGCTCACCAAGATCGCTGAGAAGGGGATGCGCCACTAGCTGCAATCGGCACTGTCTGCTATGGAACCACCTACATCCATTCAAAGATGTAGCGCCCCCGGCAAAAGGGATGTTAGTTATGTCGAATAGTACTAGTATGTAAAGCCAAACACCAATCTTAATAGAATGAACAGTGAAACAAATAGAAGACAATCATAATAATCGGTAAGGGGTTCACAGGAATACGAAAGAAACATCATGTAAGGATCACATAGTTTTTGATTCAATTTTCCATCTTATTAGGTTGATCATCTTAGTGCCAAGTTCCACAACCCGCAATGCCACCGTGTTCTTACACGGAGTCGAATCTCGGCCCGACTGGCTAAGCCATCTCAAGTGAGACATCATCCATATCCACAATTTAAATCAATAAATCCAGCACAAGTACCACCAAGTGTGCGGCATGGTGTCCGATCACGGCCCCATCAGCTAAGACATCTCATTGAGACATCACCCTTTCAATTATTCAACTCAATTCACATTTATTTCCTATCTTTCATTACATGGCACGAGTAGCCTCATTTATTAAGTCGTTCTTGGCACTTGACCGTATCTTACAATTCAAATCTTTCCCTTTTTATACGTTCAAATAAAAATATCATCCATGTCAATAAGTCCTATCATATAAGGCATTGCATATATCTATTTATTGTTCCCTTGCCGACCTTTTTCATTGGATTAACTGCTTTTTCTATTTTTTCTCTTAGTGTTGTAAGCTTAAGGTTTAATATATTCATTTTAGTTTTAAGTTTGCATAAGGGTAGTTTCGTAGACGTGGTAGATTCATTGTTCTAGTGCCTGCTCTTTTTTTTGTGCTTGTAGTCATTCCTTTGAGTTGTTTTTTGCTCTCGGGTTCGTAGCTTGTAGCCCTTCGTTCCCGTTTTTGGTTCTTAGTGGTAGTGTTTACCTAATACCTTTTGGTTATAGTGGCGGTAGTGAACGATGTGAAAGTAAGGTCATATCCTCGGGCGGGGGTGGGGGTGGGGTCCAAGGGTGAGAAGGGGGCTAGGAAAGCCTCTAGGTTGAGAATTGGGTATTGGAACATTGGGACGTTGACGGGGAAGTCTATAGAGTTAGCTAAGATTCTTCAGAAGATGAAGATCAAGAAAGTGTGTGTTCAGGAGAGTAGATGGAAGGGTACTAGGGCACAAGATGTAGATAGGTTTAAACTATGGTACTCAGAGAGCACTGTGGGTAAGAATGGGGTAGGTATTTTAGTAGACAGGGAGCTCGTGGTTCAGGTTAGGAGGGTAATAATAGGTTGATGAGTATTAAGTTGGTAGTTGCTGGGTTTACTGTTAACGTGATTAGTGCATACGCTCCTCAGGTAAGTTTGGGCAAGGAGGTCAAGAAGCAATTTTTGGATGACTTGGATGAGATGATGCGAAGTATCCCGCACACAGTGAAGTTGTTCATTGGCGGAGATTTCAATGGTCATATTGGGGCTAGTTCTAGGGGTTATGATAATGGGCATGGAAGGTATGGTTTTGGGGATAGGAATGAGGGAGTTAATTCTTGTTAGAGTTTGCTAGGGCTTTTGATTTGATTATAGCTAACTCGAGTTTCCCGAAGAGGGAAGAGCACCTGGTCACTTTCCGAAATTCAATGGGCAAGACTCAGATTGATTATCTTCTCTGTAGGAAATGCGATAAAGGTCTGTGCACTGACTGCAATGTCATCACGAGTGAGCACCTCACGACTCTACATAGGCTCCTAGTTATGGACCTGGAGATAAATAGGAGTAGGAGGAAGAGGGCGGGGTGCAGGCAAACAAGATCAAGTGGGGTAACTTGACCGAGGACAAAGCTCAGGAGTTAGGAGAGAAGTTGTTTGTTATGAGGGCATAGTAGAGTATGGGCGACGCGTCTAATATGTGGTCCATGACTGCAGATTGCATTAGGGTAGCTGCTAGAGAGGTTTTAGGGGTCACGAAGGTTCTCTTGCGAATCATAAAAGGGACTGGTGGTGGAATGGAGAGGTTCAAGGTAAAGTGGAATCTAAGAAAGATGCTTATTTGAAGCTAGTAGAGAGTACAAATGAGGAGGAAAAGGGACTTATCGGGGGTGTTACATAAAGGCAAAGAAAGAGGAAAAGTTAGCAGTTACTACGGCTAAGAACGCAGCATTTGCTCGTTTGTACGAGGAGCTCGACGCCAAAGGTGGGGATATCAGAAAAAGGTCAGCATTATCCGGTATCCGCCAAGCTCTGGATCCCCTACACCAACAACATGACTGAACATGAGGCCTGTATCTTAGGGATCAACATGGCCATTGACATGAACGTTCAGGAGTTGTTAGTGATTGGTGACTCAGACCTATTGGTACATCAAGTACAAGGAGAATGGGAAACCAAAAATTCCAAGATACTACCCTATCTAGATCACGTTCAGGAGTTGAGAAAGAGGTTCACAAAGATAGAGTTCCGGCATGTCCCCAGAATCCAGAATGAGTTTGCCGATGCTCTGGCCACCTTTTCATCTATGATTCAGCATCCAGGCAAAACTTTCATTGATCCCATTCCAGTGAAAATTTACAATCAGCCGGCCTAATGTGCCCATGTCGAAGAAGAAGCGAATGGAAATCCTTGGTTCCATGACGTCAAGGAATATTTGTCAAAAGGAGAATACCTAGAGCTTGGAAACGCCACTCAGAAGCGCACACTTCAGAGATTGTCTAATAATTTCTGTCACAGCGGAGGAATCATGTATAGGAGGACTCCCGATTTAGGTTTATTAAGGTGCGTCGACGCAAAAGAAGAATCAACATTATTGGAGGAAATTCATGCTGGGACCTGCGACCCACATATGAACGGTTTTGTTCTAGCAAAGAAGATACTCCGAGCTGGTTACTTCTTGATGACCATGGAAATGGATTGCATCCAGTATATCTGGAAATGCCACCGCTATCAGATACATGGATATATGATAAAGGTACCTCCGAGTGAGCTTAATGCAACAAGTTCACCATGGCCGTTCGCCGCCTGGGGCATGGACGTCATTGGACTAATCGAGCCTGCCGCCTCCAACGGACATATGTTTATTATGGTTGCCATTGATTACTTTACTAAATGCCTCCTACAAAGCATTTACCAAGAAAGTCGTGGCCGACTTTGTCCGTGACCGCATCGTTTGTCGGTTCGAAGTTCAAGAGTCAATCATCACCGATAATAGTTCTAATCTCAACAGTGACTTGATTAAAGCCATGTGTGAAACATTCAAGATCAAACACAAGAACCCCACAACCTACAGACCTCAGATGAATGGAGCTGTAGAAGCCGCTAACAAAAACATCAAGAAGATACTAAGGAAGATGATAGAAAGGCACAAGCAATGGCATGAGAAGTTATCATTCGCCTTACTGGGATATCGCACCACAGTCCGCACATCAACCGGGGCAAACCCCTATATGCTGGTTTATGGTACAGAGGCTGTTATTCCTGCCGAAGTTGAGATTATGTCTCTGAGAATTATACAAGAAGCTGAGCTCAGCGACGCGATTATGAGAAATTAGCCCTCATAGACGGAAAGAGAATGAACGCAGCTTGTAATGGTCAACTATATCATAATAGAATGACCAGAGCCTTCAACAAGAAAGTCAACCCAAGACGATTCACACCAGGGCAGTTGGTGCTAAAGAAAAGCTTTCCACATCAAGATGAAACCAAAGGTAAGCTCTCTCCCAACTGGCAGGGTCTGTACATGGTTCACACAGTGCTGATAGGAGGAGCACTTATACTTGTAGAAATGGACGGAGAAGCTTGGCGAAAACCAATGAATTCAGATGTCGTCAAGCGCTACTATGTGTATGCTTTTGTCAACAATGTAAATTGAACTACGCCTGACCTGATTCCCATTTAAGAGGGGATACGTAGCCCTCTAGGTTCGGTCACAATTGAATAAAAATTTCATTTTCCCCAAGAATGGAAATTGGGGCATAATTTTGAGGAGGACCCTCAAAATTCTGAAGCAAGTTCAGCCGATCGCCGCATGAGCAATAGCTAGACGTATTCACCCATCAAACTGGGGCAGAATTTTGAGGAGTACCCTCAAAATTCCATGGCAGGAGAGGTTACAACGTCTTGAACCGCGTCCCGGCCGTCGGTTCATCTAAAAACTATTTTTAGATTATATGCTTATATTATATCTTTACAAAGTCATTCATATTTATTTTTTGAAATAACTTGTTTAGCAAACGCTACCCCAGTGATACAGACAGTATCATCACGATCAAGTGATCAAGTCAAGTAAAGCCAACGGGAATGCGAACTATCCTTTCCCCTTACAGAACTCACGATTTTTCTTTGGATGCAAGCACAAAGATCGCACAGGCCCCAAAACATATTATCCTCCTGAAGAACACACATTGCTCAAAGACACACTTCTCAAGCTCGTCGCACACGCCGACATTTATTATCATAACAAACGGCACTTCACTTATCGCAATACTCACAACAATCATATCTCCGCAACTTATCACCAGCTAAGAAATCCTATCTGTATTTTATTTTCTGCACTTACACTGCATAAGGCTACTATTCTGCCTTCCGAGACTAAACACTGTCTCCATTTGCATTTATTTCCTGCATAAGGCTACCATTCTGCCTTCCGAGGTTAAACGCTACCTCCATCTGCATCTGCATTGCATAAGGCTACCATTCTTCCTTCCGAGACTAAACGTTGTCTCCATATGAATCTGCATTTATTTCTTGCATAAGGCTACTATTCTGCCTTCCGAGACTAAACGTTGTCTCTGTCTACATTTGCATGCATAAGGCTACATTTCTGCCTTCCGAGACTAAACGTTGTCTCCATCTGCATTGCATAAGGATACCTTTCTGCCTTCCGAGACTAAACGATGTCTCCATCTGCATGTGCGTTGCATAAGGCTACCTTTCTGCCTTCTGAGACTAAACGCTGTCTCCATCTGCATCTGCATTTATTTCTTGCATAAGGCTACTATTCTGCCTTCCGAGGTTAAATGCTACCTCCATCTGCATTTGCATAAGGCTACCATCATGCCTTCGATGGCTAAACGCTGCCTCCCATTTACTTTTCAAAGCAACCACTGTCTTTGTCATTATTTACTTCGCTTCCTTTCGGGCTAAACTCTACTCCTTTAATTCGCAAGACTAAGCCTTATCTTGTTAGCATCATACTATTGCATTTTCATGGGCTGAAATATCGCAAAACTATCCAAAGGCATCATCGTTCGGAGGCACCATCTTCATGGCCCGAGAACACCATGTCATGGCCCGAGGATCCCTTTTATCAGCTTGCATATCATTATTCAAAGGCATCATGGTTAGGAGGCACCATCTTCATGGCCCGAGAACATCATTTCATAGCCTGCGAATCCCGCATCAAACGATTCATGGCCCAGGATTTCATGGTCTAAGGACGTCATCCTCAACTGTCCAAAGACGGCATTCATAGTCCAATAGGAATATGCATCATATTTAAATTATGCACAATATATGCTTGTTATTCATTTGCAGGAAAGCCGGCTAGGAACAGCCAGCCAGGCAGGAGCGGACCCGCTCCAGTTTTCCTGACTACCCTATAAGCCATTTTTTTCACCTTACCTTATACCTTGCGTCCGTCCTTGTAAAACTTCACAGGTATACTTCACTGGTGACTCCTGAACTACATACGGCCTGATTACTGTAAAACCAGGAATATGTAGGCAGCTCAGAAGTCAGGGTGTGGCCCAAAGCTTTGAAACTATTTCTACTCGGTCAAAATTGGCCATCATCTCTTTACCCGACAACTCTTTCATCCTTTCCGGGTAAAGAGGGGCAGCTGTTGATACCTAATTTTTCCTCAAATTATTTTCAAACTTGCAAATATACCTCAAAATCACTTTTCATAATAATTGGCATTTTTCCATAATTTTACCAATTTATCTTCCTATTTATTTAGTGATTTATATTCAATAATTATTCATAAATCGCATTGAAAATAATCTCAAATTATTTCTTAGCTTAATATATCATTATAGTCCTGTCACGATTTAATTCTTTCATAAATTAGCCAATTTTGGCTTTATTAAAATATAATTACAATAATTTTATAATTATAGCCTAATCGTATATTTTATACCATTTTAATCACTGATTAGCCATTTTATATTTTTTATATTAGCTAATTACCTTAATTGTATTTATCTAACCTCAATTACATTTTTGTACAATTATTAGCTATTTTATTAATTATTTATCTATTTTAATTGGGTATTTAACGTTTTAGCCATTTATTTAAATCTTAGCAATTTTTAAAAACCCAACCCACCAGACCCTTTAACCCATGTTCTACCAAGCCCAAAACCCATTCCGTACCCGGCCCAACCCCAAGACAATCTGAGCCGTTGATCAAATTAGATCAACGACCCAAATATTTGTTACCATAATTAAACCCAATTACCCCCCCCCCCCGGCCCGACCCCTTATTTTCCATCTCTCATTCTCTATTTATTCTTCTCTGGTTCTCTCTGGTTCTCTCTAGAACCTGCCCCTTGCTCCCCTCTTCTAATGAAGCTTGTTCATCTTCTCCGGCTGGTTCTCTTGCCGAAAACTATGGCTTCCCATCATCTCCTGGTTATTTGTTCGCCTTACACCGGTGTGATGGCACCCTAAGGTCCTCAGGAGAACCTGGAGCGGTTCACTCACCTCTCATGGTCCTTCATGCCATTTTACGGCCACCTACAGCCGTCTGAGTAAGAGCTACTACTTTCCCGGCTAACGCCGGCGACATCTTTAAGTTTTTTCTTGTTTCTTTGGGTTCCATGAAACCCTAACTCCTGATATCTTTCCGATATATCTTCTAGATCTGCCTTACGTCTATGTATATCATGAAGCTTTTTACATGTTTTTCTTTGAAGAACCTTCTTATTTTAAACGATCTTTCATCTTTAAACTAGGGTTTCATAACCCTTTCTTTTAAATGGTTTTCATACGATTTTCCAGTAATCTCTTAAGATTTCCATTGTGTTTAATGTTTTATTGAAGTCTCTCTCTTTATCTGACACACCCGGGTTTTGAAAGCTTACAACATATGGCATTAAGGACCTGGAGACTTGGGCCTATTGGTAGGCTCCCTATATTGTAACTTCTTAATTTTCTTATTTACTTATGTAATTCGTGCAACACTGGTCTATAATAACTGATTGTAAAAATGATTTTGGGGTTGGATAGTGAAATAGGTGGGATATGCATACTTAGTATAGGCACGGGTAGAGATCATGCCTATAGGATTTACTTTCCTTATGTGTGCAATAGTAACCATGTCTAGGCACAATAAGCATGCCATACATATCATGTTGCCCAGCTTTACTGCACTCATCATTCCATTACATGTAGAAATCCTATTTATAGGAGTGGCTGTCACAATATTACTGCTTCAACATTCTTATCTGCCATAACTGCATCACCTTAGAAATCCTACTTTTCTAGGATAAATGATAACATTAATAACCATCCATCTTGCGTTTGAAATCATGTTCCTTAGGATATTGTTTTCAGCATGTTCATGTCATTCATGCCAAAATCATGTGTTAATACATACTTTGCATCACTGTATACATTGCTACGAACACCTAGAAAATCATGTATTAGGCTAAGCAAACTAAGAAAGAATTGGTTGTCTCTGAAACTGTTGCATTCTGCTTTAAATCAAATGTGTTAATAAATAGATCCTTCTAAAACACGTTCTGGCGCTGAAACGCTCATGTATTTAGAACATCATGTATAGGTCTTGCATCATCCTGCACCTTGTTTGCATTGGATACAATGCCCTTTTAGGATTGCATTCATATTCGCTTAACACCCATCCTTTAGCCTGGTTAAAGATTAAAAAAGACTTACCCCTGCTTAACAACTATTTTCTAAAAACTGGACACTTAGAAAAGTATAACTGGAGCAGTTTTTGGTACGCCTAGGCAACCCTTAGGTATTAAACTTATTAAAATTGAAAGTAGATCTCTTTATGCATACTGTTTGGCTAATAACATGTTAAGATCAGTATTCAAAAACTGCTACAATTCCTTCTCTACAAATCAGTAATAAAACTGTCTCACTATTGCATTCTCGCCTAGATATCATGCCTTAGTTTCTGAAGTTAAAAGACCTTACTTGTGTTTGAGTCGTGCTAATTATGGAGCAGTCCTAATTGTTTTGCTCGTCACTTAGAATTTTGTCCTTTAAACCTAGGGGTCAGCTTAGTACCTCCCTTAGGATAGTAGTCCTAACCTCCTCCGGGACTGATAGGATGGAACGGGTAATAGCATGCAATAGAGTTCATGACCAACACACACTTTAATTACCTTCATGGGGTGGGAAAGGGTAGAATATGGATATGATGACTGGTGCGCTAATACCACGTGTAGCCCTCTTTGAGGAGTGTCTATCGGGTATTGCATTGATGTGATCCATATTGTGACAAACCTAGGATGTCTTTCTCTCAAATGTTTTATTAGTTCTTTCAAAAGTTAATAACTCAAATGCTTATTTGAAATCCCCTCTTATTTGAGTCATTACTTGCTACCTGTTTATTATACAAATTCAGGAAAACCATTTGGCCGAGAACCATAGTTGTGGATCTTGAGTTGTGCCTAATACCGTCCCTTGGGATAATTTCAAGCCCTTACCCAATCTCTGGTAATGCAAACTAGTATCATGAGTTAATCACTCTAGGTGCCCTAACTCACCTTCAAAAATCCTTAGGTGGCGACTCTTCTTTTAACCCTCTTCCTTTAAAAGGAGTTGTCAGAATGTCATAAACCCGATCTCCGCTTAAGGGAAAAAGCGGGCGCGACAGCGGGTGCTGGGGAGCCGCGAGCTGGAGGGTGTGCTGAGGATGTAGCAGCTGCAGGGCTGGATGAATGAGTTGTGCCCCTACCCGCCCCCTAGCAGGATACACGACACTCCCTCTGAATATGTCCTCTCATCCCGCATGCATAACATACAGGCATGTCCATATAGCATATTCCCGAATGTATCCTCTCACACTTAGGACATGGGGGCCTCCGCTGCTGCTGAAATTTCCCTCTTGAGCGGCCCTGGTGGTGGGACCCCCTGCTGCCTTGACTGGGCCTAAAGCGACTCTCCGGCTACTGAACGTGCCCTATTGGTAGGGCACTAGCTGAGGACTGAGCATAAGACTGGGATGGACCTAATGATCCTCCCCGAAAAGATAATCTCCCACCTCCTAGTGAATCTCCAGGGTTGCACGCTAATCAGCACTACTACTACCTTCTCGTTCCATCTTGTGCTTTAACTTTAGTGTCTCTGTAGCTTCGGAAAATGCCACCATCTTTCCATAGTTCATGTCAAAATTTAGAGCAGCTGTGGCAACCTCATTAATAACCAAAAGTCTAAGGCCCTACACAAATCGACGCACTCTAACCTCCATAGTCGGTATCATATGAACAACATACTTTGACAGGTGCGAAAACTCCATGTGATATTCCCACACACTCTTACTACCCATTTTAAGGGTCTCTTACTCTACAACATGGGCTACCTTAGTCTCGGCAGGCAAGAATTGGTCTATGAAAGCAACCGGAAACTTACTCCACCTTGCCGGAGGGCTCCCCTCCTCACGGGAATCCTCCCACACCTTAAACCATGAATATGCCACCCCTTTCATATGATAGGCGTCCAACTCTACTCCCTCCGTCTCAGTAGCACGCATAACTCGGAGAGTATTATGCATTTCATCAATGAAATCCTGAAGGTCTGCCCCGGGATCAGTACATGTGAACACTAGAGGGTCTAACTGAAGGAACATGTTTACCCTGGAACCAGAAAAATCCCCTTGTAGGCTAAATGAGGTGGGTGCAACATTTGACCTTTAGGCCTGAGAAGCCACTAACTGAGTCAGCATCTGCATAGCTCTCCTAAGATCCCCATCAGAAATACTAGGACCGGGAGCTGGGGCTGGAGGTGGAATAGGAATATCGGCGGGAGCGATTGTGGCACCCTCCACAGGTGTAGGAACTGGTGTAGTCTGCTCTAGTGTAGAAGAATCAGGCAGTGTAATAGTCAGGGGATTATCCGCACCCGCATTATCAAGTAGGGAATCAACATCCACTCCTAGGGGTGCATTGGCTTCTTGGCCAATTCTCGCTTTCTTCTTAGGTGCCATTTACTGAAAGTTAGAACAATGCACGAGTTAGAGGAGAACATCCTCACATTCCGCTATATCGCACGATATAGAGCAACAATGAAGGGTATTATTCCTAGATGCCGAAGTAGCCCCCTACTTATAGATGTTGTCGACAACACACCGATAAGAAGGGCTCTACTAGACAAGGCTCCAAGACATCTTAGGACACTTTAAAACCTTAGGCTCTGATACCAAGTTTGTCACGCCCCAACCTCGGGGAGCTAGACCGGTGCTCAACCGAGAGAACCTGGTCGAGCCAACCTATTAGGTGACTACTACCCGACTCGCTTGTGATTAAAGAAGGAATGTTGTCATTAGATAAGCAGTAGAAGAATCATATATATATATATACACATATATAGAACCTTACAAGTTGCTTACATCATTTTCATTATATAAGGGTTAGGTTCCCAAAATACATACAATTTACAAATCGGTGGAACATGAGTTTTAGAAGAAATACAACATAATTCAACGACCCGTTCCAATACCCCTACACAACCTACATAAATGTCTGCGGAGCCTCTAAGGATACAAAAGACAGTTATGATAATGTCGGCGATTGGCTATACCTCAAAACGTGTAAGCATATAAGCAAAAGATGTACATCATAACCCCTAGAAGAATAGGGGGCTCACCAAGATCGCTAAGAAGGGGATGCGCCGCTAGATACGATCGACACTTTCTGCAATGGAACCACCTACATCTATTCAAAGATATGGCGCCCCCGGCAAAAGGGACGTTAGTACTATCGAATAGTAGTAGTATGTAAAGCCAAAAACCAATCTTAATAGAATGAACCGTGAAACAAAGAGAAGACAGTAATAATAATGAGTAAGTGCTTCACAGGAATACGAAAGAAACATCAAGTAAGGATCACATAGTTTCCGATTCAATTTTCCATCTTATTAGGTTGATCATCTTAGTGCCAAGTACCACAACCAACAATGCCACCGTGTTCTTACACGGAGTCCGATCTCGGCCCGACCGGCTAAGCCATCTCAAGTGAGACATCATCAATATACACATTTTAAATCAATAAATCCAACACAACTACCACCATGTGTGCGGCATGGTGTCCGATCACAGCCCGATCTACTAAAACATCTCACTTGAGACATCACCTTAGAATCACATGCATGCAAGGTAACCACCCTCATCCCCATGAATTACCTAACTAAAGGCCCATTATAGCTACATTTTGGAATTAATAACATAGTGATAAAATGTTACCTTTTTGGGAAGGAGACCTAGGTGCCTCTTTTGTAAATCGTCAAGGTGGTTAAGCAAAAATTGAAGAACAATTGATGACGAACCCTTTTCTCTCTCTAGGATCCTTTCCCTCACTCTAAACTATCAGAAAAATATGCCAAAATGGCCTAATGTGGGTTTGTTAGCGGAATGGGGTTGGGTTTTAAAATAAGAAAATGAGTGCCACGACAGAGGTGTGCGGTCGCATATGCGACTGCATAATGGTTATGTGGCCCGCAAAGTGACCACAAAATAATAGCCCTCAGGAGCTTGAATTCTCTGCCTAGCTATGCGACCAGTATGTTGTCCGCATACCTGTTCTGCGGTCGCATAATGTACCACGAAACTTCCCTTTGCAAAAGTACAACGTGGATATGAGATCAATATACGGACCATAAAGCGATTATGCGATCACATAATTGGCCGCATAACTGACCTCAAAATTGGCCAACTTTTCTACCCCAATCTACGGCCAATATGCGGCCCGCATAGTGATTATGCGACAGCATAATGGGTCGCGGAAACACATTCTTCTACAAATATTTCCTTAAGGTTCGCCAAGTACTGTTCAATCCAAAAAGTTCCGGGAGGAATTCCTACTATTGTGAAACATGAATCTAACTTGGCGTTACGAAACCCCGGGTATTTACACAATAATTTTACGGGGCCTTACACTAATACCGAGGCATCTCAATGCCAAACTGAAACAATACTTGTAATAATAGCATCTGAAGCAATAGCATCTAGTCTGGTTGGGAGTGCATAGAAACGAGTCTGACCACCACCTAATCGGCCTCCCCCTCTAGGGCGACACCTAACTGACTGACCTCAACCCCTAGCTGGTTGGGCGGGTGGTGAAGGAATTGGTGCTGAAGTCGAAGGCTGACTCCTCTGCTGAGATGAACCTCTCGTCATACAGGGACAAAACCTCTTGATATGACCCAAATCCCCACACTCAAAGAAACCTCTACCAGCCAATAGGAACTGAAGGGAACCCCGAGCACTGGAATAACCGCTAGAAGGTCCTGACATAGATGAGCCCTGAGCTGATGGTGCATGAGACGAGCTCTGAGCTAGTAGTGCACCAAATGATATTTGACCCTGCTGATAGCCATGAGGTCCATGATCGGATGATGCACCCCAGTGAACTGGGCGAGCTGTCTGAGCATGTGTGGATGGATAACCTCTACTGTGTCTGAACTGAGCCCCATAAGGAGCACCACTAAAACCACCATGTCCACGAAGCCTATTGGCCTCCCTCTCAACCCTTTTCTGACTGCGAACCATCTCAATCTGCCGAGCAATGTCGACAACCTTATCAAAAGTAGCACCAGACACTCTCTCTCTTGTCATATGTAGTCGAAGATGGAAAGTGAGGCCATCTATAAACCTCCTGATCATCTCACTGTCTATGGGAACCAACTATATAGCATGATGGTCCAACTCAGAGAATCGCAGCTCATACTATGTCACAAACATATCACCTTGACGAAGCTGCTCAAATTGCCTATGTAGCTCTTCTCTACGGGACTGATGCACAAACTTCTCCGAAAAGGTAATAGAGAACTGTTGCTAGGTAAAGGGCGATGCGCCAACTGGTCTATGCCTCTCGTAAGCCTCCCACCAACTGAATGCAACCCTAGAGAACTATAAGGTAGTGAATGAGACCCCATTAGTCTCTAGAATATATGTTGTACAGAGCATCCTCTGACACTTATCCAAGAAACCTTGTGCGTCTTCTCCCTCTGCACCAGTGAAAGATGGAGGCTGGAGTCTCCCAAACGTCTCCAGTCTAAGCTGCTCATCCTAAAGCATAACAGGAACCACATAATCCTGAGGAACTACAACCGGCTGGGCTGGTGGAGCCCCCGGTGTCTAGAGTCCCTGAACAACTTGCTCAGGTGTGTGAGCGGCGGGAGTCTGAGTGCCTCCACCCGTCTGAGAAGTGGTTGTGGACGTAGAGATAGATATCGCCTGAGCAAGGCCAGTACATACTAACAGAATTTGAGCTAGGGCCTCCTGAAGGCCAGGAACCACAATAGGCACAGGTGGTTCCTGAGCTGGTCCCGCTGGAAATCTGCGACTGGGACCTGGTCTACAGCAACTTGAGGGTCTGCAGGTACTGTTGCGCGGGCTACACCTCCACCCTTACCACGACCTCGACAGCGGCCTCGACCTCTCGCGGCCCTGGCTGGTAAAGCTGGTGGTTGATCACCCTGACCAGTAGTGCGATTCCTCACCATCTGTGAGAGAATGAAACAACAGAAGTTTAGTTACCAGAATCAACAGATTCGCACGACAAGAATTTAAGAATGCGAGATTTTTCCTAAAGGTTCTGCAACTTCTCGAAGATAGTGCAGACATCTCTGTACCCATCCGCAAGACTCTATTAAACCCGCTCATGACGTGTGAGACCTAAGTAACCTAGGCTCTGATACCAACTTGTCATGACCCAAAAACCTACTTGTTCGTGATGGCGCCTATCGTGAAACTAGGCAAGCCTAAATCCAACATTTTTCCTTCATTTTAGTAAAAACCACCTTTTTATATTTAACAGCGGAAATGTTTAACATAAATAAAAGCCCATTTAAACATAAAGTTACCCAAAATACAAGACAATTGTCCCAATAATCGGGGCATCACTAAGTACACGAGCGTCTAATAGCCGAACATAGTAAAAAAATATTCTATAAAATTAAACATCAAAGTACAATAAGCTAAGGAAGAGAATATCGAGGTCCGCAAACGTCGTGCAGCTACCTTAATATTCCTTAACTCCAATGCAGAAATTCAGCAGCCGTTGTCGTGCCCTGAAAAGCCTGGATATGCACACAAGGTGCAGGGAGTAACATGAGTACACCAACTCAGTAAGTAACATGTCAAAACTATGGACTGAAGATAGTGACGAACTCAACCTCAGCAGATATAATTGAACTAAATACGCAGAATCGCAGGCATGCTTTCAAGTCAAATATACAGTGTAAAACAATAAAGTAAATGCAGATCTGAACCGTGCATGGTATACAACTCAGTATTATTTACATGCTAATTCACATACTATATGAATGCACCATGTGTTCCCACTTACAAGTGTTCAAACACTCGGTACTGTATATGGCCATCCGACCCAGGGAAATCCATCCCGAAATATATATATATATATATATATTTCGGGATGGATTTCCCTGGGTCGGATGGCCATATACAGTACCGATGACAAAAGGGCAATCCAGCCCGGTGAAGAAATCCATCTCTAGGTATCAAGTATCTCGGACAAATCCATGTCTAGGGAAATTCATCCCTCAATAATATCATCCACGCTCACTAGGGGTATGTTACATACTCCCGGGGGGGGGGGGGGGGGGAGAGGGGGTTCTATAGCCCAAGCGCTATCATGATCACCAATATAACCGTTGCGGGATGCAGCCCGATCTCATAGTTATCACTCATAACAGGCTCTTTGCATTACTCAGTCATCAACCTCTCCAGTCTTACAACGGGCTCACAATGTCATGAAAATAACCCGGAACGATGATATGATGAATCACTAAATAAGTGTCACACCCAAAAAATTGAGAGACACGAATGGCGCTCAACCGGGTGGGCCCCGGTCGAGCGGACCTAGAACTGCCTTCCCTAACCCACGCATCACCCCGTGATAACACTATCCATTATACATGTGAAATAGTAATTAAGACTTAGCATAAGCTTCTGATTTAAAATCATTTCCACATTTTTATCATTTCCAACGTATAGTAACAAGTGCTTACAAAATACATACAAAACATACTCACGTGGAACACGATTCCGAACCGTACAATAGCTACCCAAAATACATATGTACATTACCCACGTTTCTGTCTACGGAGCCTCTATGAGTAAAATGCGTTTAACAGTACTTGTTGGCGTCAAGGCCCCGACTATACCTTACAATACAAAATAGACCCAAAGAAGGTGGTATAGACCACACATGGCTCAGAGAGGAAGTGGGGCTCACCAATTCAGCTGAGGGAGTGGAGAGGAGGCACTAATGACGGTGGATTGAGTTACGTGCTGTAAGACCACCTACATTCATATAAGAAAATGTAGCGCCCCTGGCAAAAGGGACGTTAGTACTGTGGAATAGTACTAGTATGTATGAACAAACTTTATCCCAAGTACAATCAAACAGTACATAGATAAGAGACAGTAATAGAACCATCAATCATTGCGCATGGAAAGAAACAAACAAAATCAACAAGTTTAACAATTCCCCCTTTTTCCTTTCCAACACCACCAATATCAAGAATTTCGTCGATTTTCATTTCAATAGTGATAATGATCACATTCCACCCTTATTACCTCGGCCACCCTTATCACCACAAGCCACACCTTATTACTTCGTGTTGCGGTGCGCGACCCGATCCCACCTGACAAATCATATTTCATAACAACAATCCCAAACAATTACATCACAAGAATCCTCCTTTCAAGGAGCACAAGTTCACATCAACAATTCATTTATTTGGGCTCAAGGCACAATGATTCCCACTAAGCAGTAATACATTCCCACATTTGGGCACATTGACATCCTTTCACAATCTCATATAACACAATAGTGTGGCAATCACTAAGACAATTAATTCACATATTTTCATACGAGGTACACATAACGTATGCTCGTCACAACAAGGGGATTCTACAAGGGTTAAAGTTAGCCATACATACCTCGAGTCGAATTTCCCCTTTAATTTCTATCACAATTCACCGGACCGTCTAGCACCGTCAATCTANCTAGGTTACGGAGTTACATTCACATGCATGAAAGGACTCATCTTTCATTTTTCAAAACAAACCCATGTTTGTTTTATTCCTATCCAAAATCTGAGAAATTGGGAAACTAGAGTGAAGGCTTACCTCTAGAGCTAAGAAGATGACTGATTACTCGATAATATACGGGCTTGAGTGGTTTTGGAAAACAAATTGGATGATGTTGAAACCTTCTCTCTCAAGAACTCTCCTTTCCTTCTATCTATTTTGTTTAGAAATCTGTTAAAATGAAGGGGAGGGGTGTTTTAATGAATTGGGGGTCGGGTTTAAAAATTAGAAAAATAGGAGCCCGATACCGGAAATGCGGTCAGGAATTCCATCGCATTCCTGCCATGCAGTCCGAAGAGACGACCGCAGAATGGCCCTCTAGGTGGGTCAAAATTGAAAACAATCTGCCCAGGTATGCGACCACTATGCGGTCCGCATACACGTTATACGATCGCATAGTGCGTCGCATAACCTCCCTCACAAAAATCAAAGGGCAAGAATGCGACAACTATGTGATCGCATATTGTGTATGCGGACCGGATAGTGAACCGCATAGTTGTCCTCAAATTGGGCAGTGATTCTGCCCATGTATGCGACCACTATGCGGTCCGCATACACGTTAAGCGATCACATAGTGCGTCGCATAACACCCAATTTCTGGAAAATTTATTCTTTCAAATTCGGGGGTACTTTTACACAAATAAGGTCCGTTTTAAGAATTTCTACAGTTATAACCACTTGGGGACTTGTNACATGATATGTAAACTTCCAGATTTACACTAACTCCAATATTTTCAGAATTTTTTTCCAGAGTTTCCTTTGTATCTAGACCTATGTACCTGTCAGAGAGCCCCCGAAACACATTTCCAAGCATCATTACACAGTTTGTATATATATTCACTTACTCTAACAACTTCACATAGTTCTTTCTTCTCATATAACAAATTTTCACATGGTTCACACTTTTGCACACAACTTGGTCATTTCAATGAATACCCTACAACCCCATCACCTCAATATATCATATTCATTTCAATTAATCATTACCAATCTACACAACTATAAGTCACTTGCTTAACACATGAGTTCCACAAAATATTTCATTTACTTCAAAAAGGGTTGCATATTACCCAAACAGTGACATCATATACAATTTTAGCACACATTGGGAAGTTACAACAATAAGGTAAGGAGGGTAACAAGATAGAGTTCATTTACACAACATTGAGCATGTCTTGCAATTACTTGGAAATGACAATTCGCACGATTTCACTACAAGATTAATTCAAACAAGTGAGGGTATTTTCTTTCATTTCCTTTTCCGGTTCCCACGTGGCTTCTTCGACTCGTGGACTTCGCCACAACACTTTGACTGAAGCAATTTCCTTGTTTCTCAACTTTCGGACTTGCCTATCAAGAATAGCAACCGGAACCTCCTCGTACGATAGTTCTTCATTCACCTCCATGGTCTCAACTGGCACGATGGCAGATGGATCTCCAACCACTTTCTTCAACATAGACACATGGAACACCGGGTGCACTAATGACAATTCAGGGGGCAATTCCAACCTATAAACCACTTGTCCCGTCCTTTAAGAAATCCGATATGGCCCGATGTACCTTGGGCTCAGTTTCCCCTTCTTCCCAAACCGCATCACTTCCTTCATGGGAGACACCTTCAAGAACACCCAATCATCTACTTGGAATTCCAATTCTCTTCGACGAACGTCGACGTAGGATTTCTGACGACTCTAAGCAGTTTTCATCCTCTCCTGAATGACTCTAAGTTTCTCCATAGCTTGGTGCACAATATCTGGCCCTAACAATTCCGCTTCACCAACTTCGAACCATCCAATCGGAGATCTACACCTTCTTTCGTACAATGCCTCAAATGGGGCTATCTGGATACTAGCATGAAAGTTGTTATTGTAAGCAAATTCGATAAGCGGCAAATGATCATCCCAACTACCCTTGAAGTCCAACACACAAGCCCGCAACATGTCTTCAAGCGTCTGAATAGTCCGCTCTTGCTGACCATTAGTCTGCGGGTGGAAAGCCGTGCTGAGGTTCACCTGAGTACCCAAACCTTGCTAAACTTTTCTCCAAAATTTAGTTGCAAATTGGGCCCCTCGATCTGAGATAATAGAAACTGGAGTGCCATGAAGTTTGACTATTTGCTTGATGTACAATTGAGCGTACTGTTCTACGGTATCTGTGGACTTGACTGGCAAGAAGTGAGCTGATTTTGTGAGTCGATCCACTATCACCCAAATTGAGTCGAACTTGTGCTGAGTGCGAGGTAACCCTACCATGAAATCCATATTAATCATTTCACATTTCCACGTTGGTATTTCCATAAGTTGAGTTAACCCACCGGGCCTCTAGTGTTCGGCCTTCACCTGCTGACAATTCAGACATTTAGATACAAAGTCTTTCACACCTCTCTTCATACCGCTCCACCAATAAACCTCCCGGAGATCATGATACATTTTCGTAGAACCTGGATGCACAGAATACCTGGAATTATGAGCCTCCGCCATTACCCTCTCCCGTAGATCATCCACATCCGGAACACATAGCCTACCCTGACACTGCAAGACACCATCATCGCTACCGAGTGAAAATGCCGAAATCTTGCCATTCAGATCTGCCTCCTTTAACTGCGCCAACGCTGGATCAATAAACTGCTTCTCCTTGACTTCCGCTACAAGTGACGATTCTGCTCCATTATACACCATGACATTCCCTTTGTTTGAGGTTGAGTGACAGACCTCCAGACTAGCCGGTTGAGAGACAGACCTCCAGACTAGCCAATTGGTAAACCTCTCGAGCCAAAGGCCTCCGATCTACCTCTAAGTGAGCCAGACTACCCATAGACTTCCGACTGAGAGCGTCGGCCACTATATTTGCTTTCCCCGAATGGTACAAGATGTCCATATCATAATCTTTAAGCAATTCCAACCACCATCGCTACCTCAAATTCAACTCCTTCTGCTTGAACGATTGTTGGAGACTCTTGTGGTCTGAGAACACGTCCACATGGACCCCATAGAGATTATGCCTCCATATTTCAATGCAAACACAACTGTCACAAGCTCCAAATCGTGCATCAGATAGTTCTTCTCGTGATTCTTGAGTTGCCTTGAAGCATACGGTATAACTTTCCCATGCTGCATCAATACACACCCCAAACCGACCCTTGAAGCATCACAATACACTACAAACCCATTTGTGCCTTCTGGCAAGGTCAATATCGGTGCCGAAGTCAATCTTGATTTCAGTTCCTGGAAGCTCTTCTCACAAGCGTCGGACCACTGGAACTTCACTGCTTTTTGAGTCAATTTAGTCAAGGGGGAGGCGAGGGTAGAGAATCCCTCCACAAACCTCCGATAATACCCAACTAGACCAGAGAAACTGTGAATCTCAGTCGGGGTCGTTGGCCTAGGCCAATCTTTCACCGCCGCGATCTTCGGAGGATCCACCTGAATCCCTTCTCTGGAAAAAACATGACCCAAAAAGGTGACTGACTCCAGCCAAAATTCACATTTCAAAAATTTAGCATACAACTGGTGTTGATGAAGAGTCTGCAGAACTGCCCTGAGGTGATTAGCATGATCTTCCCGACTCCGCGAGTAGACAAGGATTTGATCAATAAAAACAATCACGAAGGAGTCTATAAATGGCTTGAAAATCTGATTCATAAGATCCATGAAAGTTGTTGGAGCATTGGTCAGCCCAAAGGACATTACCAAATATTCAAAATGGCCATAACGAGATCTGAAGGCGGTCTTAGGAATATCCTACTCTCTGATCTTCAACTGGTGATACCCGGACCGTAAATCAATTTCTGAGAAGAACCTTGCACCTTGCAATTGATCGAACAAATCATCTATTCGAGGCAATGGATACTTGTTTTTGATAGTGACTTTGTTGAGCTGCCGATAATCGATACACATCCGAAGCGACCCATCCTTCTTTCTGACGAAAAGAACCGGAGCGCCCCACGGTGACACACTCGGCCAAATGAACCCCTTTTCTAATAAATTCTTCAACTGCTTCTTTAACTCCCTCTACTCCGCTGGCGCCATTCTGTATGGTGGAATAGATATTGGCTGCATATCTAGCAAAACATCAATCCCGAAATCGATCTCCCTATCTGGCAGATTCCCTGGAAGCTCATCCGGAAATACTTCGAGAAACTCATTCACAACTGGCACGGACTCGGGGGCAGACACTTCTGAAGTGGTGTCCGCAACCCGGACCAAATGATAGACACACCTCTTTTTAATCATCTTCGAGGCATTAAGGTACGAAATAAACCTACCCTTCGGCACCACACCATTTCCCTTCCACTCAATATCCGACTAATTAGGAAAATCTAGCCTCATGATTTTGGTTCGGCGGTTGAGTTTAGCAATGCACGAATAAAACCAGTCCATTCCCATAATAATATCAAAATCTACTATCCCAAGCTCAATAAGTCAGTCGTGGTAACGCGACCACATACCGTGACAACACAATTCCTATAGACTCAAGCGGCTGTAATATAATCACCAACCGGAGTCGATACAGAGAACGATTCATGAAGTTGTTTGGGTTTTATCCCAAAACTTGAAGCAATAAACGTGGTAACATAAGACAAGGAGGACCCCGGATCAATAAGAGCATAACAATCAAGTGCTTGAACAGTCAGAATACCTGTAACAACATCTGGAGAAGCCTCCGTGCTCTGGCGACCACTCAAAGCATAGAACTGGCTGGGTCCACCTCTACCTCGAACTCCACCCCTAACTGCACCACGCCCTGCTGGAGCTGGAGGACGCACTAAAGATGTGGCGACTGAAGAACCGGATGACTGAGCAAAACCCCAACCCATTCCCTGACTGGGCGCACGACAATCCAACTGAATATGATCTCTCACTCCACACTTGTAGCACACCGGGATATCCAGATAACAAGACTCGGTATGGAATCTCCCACACTTAGGGCACGGAGCCCTCCCCTGCTGCTGGAACCTCCCTCCTGGACGACCTGACTGATGGGGTCTCCTGCTGTCTGATCTTAGTCCCCAGCGACTGCTCTGCTGGTAAAAGTGCACTGGCTGAGGACTGTGCATAGGATTGGGATGGACCTGATGGCCCTCTCCCCTGAACTGGTCTCCCCCCTGCAACTGAGCTTCCCGAGTGGCCCGCTGACCGGGCCCTGCTACTACTCTCCCTTTCTTCCCTTATCTTCAACTTCCTAGCCTCTCTAGCCTGGGCAAATCCTACTATCTTTCCGTAATTCATATCCGAGTGTTGGGCCGTTGTAGCAGCTTCATTCACCACCAAGGGACTAAGGCACTGAACAAATCGTCGTACCCTGGCATCCATAGTCGACACCAACTGAGGAGCATACTTGGATAATCTCACAAACTCCATGTGGTACTCCCACACACTCGTAGTACCCTGCTTGAGGACCTCAAACTCCGTAGCACGGGCTGCCACAGTCTCGTCTCATCTCGCCGAAGGACTTCCCTCCCCTCGGGAATCCTCCCACATCTCGAACCAGGAATATGCTGCTTCCCTCAGCCTGTACGAAGCTAACTCAACCCCTTCTGTCTCTGTAGACTTCATCACCCGAAGGGTCTTGTACATCTCATCAAGAAAATCTTGTGAATCGGCCTCTGGATCTGTACCTGAGAACTCTGGAGGGGCCAACCGTAGAAACTTGTTGACCCGGCGAAATCTCCCTGTCCGCTGGAGGACGCAAGGGTAGCATGAGATCCTTGGGCCTGAGCCGCCACCAACTGAGAATGAATGGCTCCTCTGAGGTCCCCATCGGAAGTACCGGACAGGAAGTTGGAACTATAGAAGGATCAGGAACTTCAGCGGGAGGGATTGCAGCACCCTACGCCACAGCAGGAACATGAACGCCGCAGCAGGAACATGGTATAGACCACACATGGCCCCGAGAGGAAGTGGGGCTCACCAATTTAGTTGACGGAGTGGAGATGAGGCACTACTGACGGTGGATTGAGTTACCTGCTATAAAACCACCTACATTCATATAAGAAAATGTAGCGCCCCCGGCAAAAGGGACGTTAGTACTGTTGAATAGTACTAGTATGTATGAACAAACTTTATCCCAAGTACAATCAAACAATACACAGATAATAAACAGTAATAGAACCAACAATCATTGCGCATGGAAAGAAACAACCAAAATCAACAAGTTTCACAATTCCCCATTTTTCCTTTCCAACACCACCATAATCAAGAATTTCGTCGATTTTCATTTCAATAGTGATAATGATCACATTCCACCCTTATTACCTCGGCCACCCTTATCATCACAACCCACACCTTATTACTTCGTGTTGCGGCGCGCAACCCAATCCCACCTGAAAAATCATATTTAATAACAACAATCCTAAACAATTACATCACAAGAATCCTTCTTTCAAGGAGCACAAGTTCACATCAACAATTCGTTTATTTGGGCTCAAGGCACAATGATTCCCATTAAGCATTAATACATTCCCACATTTGGGCACATTAACATCCTTTCACAATCTCATATAACACAATAGTGTGGCAATCACTAAGACAATCAATTCACATATTTTTATACGAGGTACACATAACGTATGCTCGTCACAACAAAGGGATTCTACAAGGGTTAAAGTTAGCCATACATACCTCGAGTCGAATTTCCCTTTTAGTTTCTATCACAATTCACCGGACCGTCTAGCACAATCGATCTATTCCACAACGTGACATATTTCACTTAGAATTAGGAACCTTGAATTCAATTTAGCATTTTATCGAACACTATGTGAAAATAGAGTAACCCCTCCCATTAGGTTACTAACCCCCTTTTTATGCATAATTACCCAAGTTTGTTTCCCCCATTACTAGGTTACGGAGTTACTTTCACATGCATTCAAGGACTCATCTTTCATTTTTTAAAACCAACCCATGTGTGTTTTATTCCTGTCCAAAATCTGAGAAATTGGGAAAATAGAGTGAAGGCTTACCTCTAGAGCTAAGAAGATGACTGATTACTTGATAATATCCAGGCTTGAGTGGTTTTGGAAAACAAAGGTGATGATGTTGAAACCTTCTCTCTCAAGAACTCTCCTTTGCTTCTCTCTATTTTGTTTAGAAATCAGTTAAAATGAAGGGGGGGGGGGTGTTTTAATGAATTGAGGGTCGGGTTTAAAAATTAGAAAAATAGGAGTCTGATACCAGAAATGCAGTTAGGAATGCGATCGCATTCGTGACATGCGGTCTGCAGAGACGACCGTAGAATGGCCTTCTAGGTGGGCCAAAATTGAAAACAATCTTCCCAGATATGCGACCACTATGCGGTCCGCATACACATTATGCGATCGCATAGTGCGTCGCATAACCTCCCTCACAAAAATCAAAGGGAAAGAATGCGACAATTATGTGGTCCGCAGAACCGAAATGCGATCGCATAATGGACCGCATAGTTGTCCTCAAATTGGGCAGTGATTCTACCCATGTTCAACCACTATGTGGTCCGCATACACGTTATGCGATCGCGTAGTGCGTCGCATAACACCCAATTTCTAGAAAGTTTATTCTTTCAAATTCTGGGGTACTTTTACACAAATAAGGTCCGTTTTAAGAATTTCTACAGTTATAACCACTTGGGGACTTGTTCGGGTGTTATTTTAAACAAGAAATTTTACGGGTCTTTAAAATAAGTGAGACTGAGATATGATATAAAGATGCATGATCATGACATAGTATGGATATATTAAACGAAACTGACGAGGTAACAGCAATAATCGACTGCTAAGGGTACCAACAATACCGACACAAAGCCTAAACATGATATCTAGCATGGTTTACAGTTCAACTACTTCATCACATGATGGAAACATGTATATTAACAGGATAGAGTCACTAAACGGTGCCATGGAATCATCCAGGCTACAATTCTCACGGTGCACGCCCGCACGTCCGTCACTTGGCATGTGCGTCAACTCAATCCTAATCACATAACACATAGTTTGGGGTTTTGAACCCTAAGAACCAAGTTTGGAAGCGTTACTTACCTCAAACCAAGCAAAAATCCTACTCCGGGATGCCCTTGCCTCTCCATTCGGCCTCCGAAAGTCGCGAATCTAGCCACATGTAATACAACATAATCAATTTAGGGTAAGGGATCAAATCAACAAGAAAAGTATCAAATATAGGCCAAATCCCGAAATTCACTCAAACCCGGCCCCCGACCCCCGGGCCCACTTCTTGATATCCGACAAAAGTAACAAAACCCAAAAGCCCACTCACTCATGAGTCTACCCATACTAAATTCATCAAGATCCGACCTCATTTGGTCCCTCAAATCCCCAAATTACACCCTCAAATTCTCAAGCCCTAATCTCCCAAATTTCACCTCAAAACCACACACTCTAGGCGGGGAATCAAGATTATTGATCAAAAACGAGTACAAGAAGCTTACCTCAAGAATCCCCTCGAAAATCCTCTTCAAAATTGCCTAAGGCCGAGTTCAAAGTGAGGAAATGAAGTCTAATTCACGAACCCTCGTTTTTAAACATTCTGACCAGGCCTTTCGCACCTACGGCCCCATTTCTGTACCTGGGGTCAACTCCCCGCTTCTGCGAAAGCCACTTAAGTCCCCTAGGGCCTGCACATGCGCACTAGGTTACGCACCTGCGGGACGCGTACCTGCACATCGCCATCTGCTTATGAGGAATTGGCCAAATACATCACTTCCGCATCTGTGACTCAGACATGTACCTGGGGGCTTGCATATGCGAACACTCTTATGCACCTGCGGTTCCAGCCCAGGTCCTCTATGTCTGCATCTTCGGCTACCCAAACGCACTTGCGACCTCGCACATGCGGCTCCCCCTTCGTTAGCCAATTCAAGCATAATTCTACTACGGATCTCCAAATCACATTTCGGATGCGCTCCTAAGTCCAAAATCACCTAACAGAACTAACAGAATCGTAAAAATTCAAATTCGGGGTTGTTTACACACAAGTCAACATATGGTTGACTTTCCAACTTAAGCTTCTAATTTATGGACTAAGTGTCTCAATTCTCTCAGAAAAAACCCCAGACGCTAACCAACTAACCCAGTATAATACAATATAGCTGAAAAACACAAAAAAGCAGAAATGGGTAAGGAGCTATAACTCTCAAAACGACTGGCCGGGTCGTTACATGATCCCACCGGTCCGCCTTTTGGTATTTCCATCTTTTATATCTTAGAGCCCACAACATCTCCATCTCAGAATACCCTCTTTTCTCTATGTCAAAATCCTACAATTCTAGTTTATTTGCTAGTATGGGGTATATGTGTGTAAAGGTATCTTGGGTAAAGAAGCAGGACGGTGAAGTCAAAAGTGTTCAAACAAGGTCAAAACCTCCGTCTCTCCTCACAGTGTAAGTGATCCTGCTATCATTGAAAAATTGACTGCCATTGACAACAAGCTGACAAACATCCAAGATCTATGTTTCCAAGATAAGGGTCAGAATTCAAAGACTTGGAGAAAATACAATCAAAGCCTTCAAGAAAGTTCATGACAATATTGATGGGGTCACTGTTGAAGTAAATGTCAACTTTGACCGTCTAATGGAGACCATCTGACATACTTTTACCTATTTCTTGTATCACTAATGGTGGAAATCTCAAACATTTTTTTGTGTTTTGCTATTTTGGATTGTTTAACTTGTCAACTGGATGTTTTTTTATGACTCTGCATGCTGGTCATGCCATCCTTAGTTATATTGCTTGTTTTGTGGTTATAAGTTATACTGTCTGTTTTTAGTGGTATTCCCTCTTTGTTTATGTCAAAAAAGGGGATAAAAATATACTTCATGCAGGTACATGACTCGACTAACAGAGGGGGAGTCAAGTAGACCCATTGAGGGGGAGTAAAACTACAGGGAAGTTAACTGGTGTTTATACATATTATTTTTTCATCATCAAAAAGGGGGAGATTATTAGAATTTAATTTTAATGATGAAAAATAATATGATTGTGTTTGATGTAGGGGATCAAGGAAAGCAATCAGAATCAAGTAAACAAAGGAAAGTATCAATCAAAGATTGACTGAAGAGAAGTTCCAGCAAAAGATAATCAATCAAAGCTAAAGGACGATATCAGTTAGAGGATGATTGAAGCCATCAAGAATCTAAGCTAAAGGAAGACATAAATCAGAGGATGATTGAAACAATCAAAGAGAAGAAATCAACAATAAAGAGGAAAGAAGTACTAAAGTTTCGACAGAGACAATCAATCAAAGCCAAAACGGGCGGATATCAAGGCTTAAAGATGAAAAGTTGTCGAAGTCCACTCATCAAGGAAGTATAACGGGAATCAACTTATTCCTTGAAAGAATCATTCTGTGATTCCTTTCAGGGATCAAATCTCTTGGGTTCGCAATCTCTCCATATTCAAAAGCCTCCTGGAACGTATATATAGGATAGTTCTAGACTTGAAAAAATATACTTTGATCAAACCATTTACCCTCTCTTTGTTCTAATTCAAACAAACATTGTAGCTCTATTAGATCTGTTGTGTAACAAGTTAGAGAAGAAACAGAGAAAATCATTTGTGAGGCATTGTATCAAGAAAAGACGAGAGACATAGAAACTGAGCAATTGGTATAAAACTACACCATCCACTTTGTACTCAAGAAAGTCAATCATAGAAAGAGAACATCCTTGCAATCCAAGGGGACTTGACTATGATTCACATTGAATCTGCACCGGTATAAAAATTCCGGTGTATTTAATTCTTGCACTTTATTTCTGCATTTTAATTATGTACTTATTTCTATTCCGCTCTTATTTCTAGTCGACTAATTGATCAATTAGTCAACTTATCATAACTATTTTTAATAATAAGCAATTCACCCCCTTTACTTTCATAACTTATCCCACTAATTCTTCTAAAAATAAAAATAAAAAGGTGGCCTTTTTATTTTTATGGCGGATGAAGTTGCAATTGATAAGCACTAGTGGGTTCGGCATTCAGCAGGTTTCAAATTTCAACTAGAAGTAATCAAAAGCTGTTTGCACAAAATTGAAAGCTGTATTATTGGCCAAAGCAACTACTCCAGCGTTTAAGTGCAGCGATGACAAGATATATATATATATATATATATAGTGGCGAAGTTAGAAATTTTTTCAAGGGTATTCAAACTTGAAAAAAACAAAAAAATTAATCTCGACAGAGGATATTCAATATATGTTATACACCTCTAAAACGTAATATTTATATATCAAGTGGGAGCTGACAATAGTTAGTAATTCTGAAATAAAAATATAAACTTAGAAGACGGCTACTTACAGACTGCACATACCAAACAAAGGGCAACCCGACAAATTACATAGTTGATCCAACAAGTGAAACGAATCAACATGTGTAATGTGGTACTGGAGAGAATCATAGCTTGGTCTTATAATGACAAGTCTGGTAGGCGAGCTTCCTGTTAAGAACATCGATGTACAAATCGCAAGATGTGATAGTTTTCACGTGAATTTTGATCAGAACTCTGACAACCCCTGACAACATCGCATAAGTAGTGAGGGGTAACGTACCAGAACCCGAAAGGACATCGGAATACAAACCGGAATTGGAAAGCATTCGATCGGCCATTACAGTGAGGATAATATTCATCGGACGCGTTCACGGCAACCTATCTCGCCTATTGGAATCAAGGGTGGATCCAGCCCTTCGTTACCGGGTTCAGTTGAACCCACTACTTTGTCACAGAGTATAAATTTATGTGTAAAATTCATTACATTTGTAACTGTATACGCTACCCGATTTTACTACTTGATCGAGATCAGGATATTGCGTCGAAGACCGACTTCGATTAAATCACAAGGATAAGGCATCGAGTTCAGCATCGAAGTATCCGTCGAGATCGAGGTTGGTAACAATCGAAGCTAAGTGAGACACGCACCGAGTAAGATCGGAGACGGCATAGTAATGGAAAAATGAGATATCCGTGGTGAAGGGTCAAGGCGTAAATCTCAGAACAGTTCAAATCAGAGACGGCTAATTAGCTAATCATTTGATTTTCTTCTGTAAATAGAGTTATACCATAAGTACAATTCCTATACTATATAAAGGGAAGTTCTAATCATTTGTAAATATTATTTACATTGAAAATGGTAATTACAATTATATTTGATTATGTGGTTCTAAAAATATGTGATTTATTTTTATACCAGTTGTTAGGCAACAAATGTTGAGTGAGTTAGAAAAATGAGATAATAGCTAAGGGCAGTGGTGTTACGCGAACCAAACAGTCTTGAGACGAGATCTCGAGATGGCCGAAACTGGGCCTCAGGGTCGAGCTAATATGCTTGACCGGGGATGATCGATGAAGGATTAACAGCTGAACGAGCCTCGAGGATTGCCTATTGATGATCAATAATGAGCAATAAATGAAGAACACTGAATGAAACGCAATAAATGTAAGCAATAAATCAATGGAACAATAGTAGAGTATGTTTAACTTAGAGAGCAGAGAATGTTCTTGTTTTTGTAATGAATATCATGTGTACAAGAAATGATAAGGGTCCCCTTTATATAGGAAAGGGAATCCCAACATGGTACATGTGTAATTATAACAAAGAAATATAGCTGGTACAACTTATTTAATGGTCTAGTACGGACTTGCACTATTCTTGCAGGCGTTGTTAGCTTTAACCACGTACTTTTGGGAGTTTCACGCCTTTCCACGACGATCTTCGACATTTATTCTGTCTCGAGGTATATCGATCCTTTGATATCGTCCCTCGAGGAATGCACCTGGGGGATGATCTTCGGATTCTGCTCTGATTCCATCGAGACCGGGCTCGGAATGTCATCGAGACCTCAAAATCGGCCATTCCCGGTTTTGACTGTATACAGATAGTCCCCACGTTTCTTGGAACGAAAAGACAAGAAAAAATTTGAATTCTCCAACCTTTCAATGCTCCCATCATTAGATCAGTTACGTTATATCAAGCGATTGATGTGACAAGCAGGATGCTCAGAGGTCACGTTCGCACGGCTCTTGAAAAGCCTACGAATTTATTACGGTGATTGGCTTTCTCTTGGCCGATTAAGCTCCAACGCCGGGGCTCAAAAGCTTTCTTTTCTTGCACTGACGAGGTCTAGGACAGAGGGTGGATGAGTCACTTTGTCTGAGTTAGGACCTCGGACCTGATTCCAGTGGAGAAGATGTCGTTCCCTGAAGAGTAGAACATGAAACGTAAGGGAATACGTTAATTAAGTATTTTCTTCTTCTTTTAGATCAATTTTCTCACGAACTAACTTCCTCCCCTGATGCAGTTGTCCCGGTGTACCCCGATGTAGTCAGAGATCTCCCAGGTTGGGTTAGCCAGCTTGATTCGACTTGCCCGTACGTTGAGCGCCTATGGCGCGATCTGGCCAGGACTCGATGGGAAGCTAAAAATCACAGTGAGCTATAACTTCTTCTGTAATTGAATCTTCTCAGAAGAAATATCCTCCATTGTGTCCTCATTCCTTATGTTTATATTTTGCATTCGTGTAGGTTTGAGAGAGGCCTTCTTGATGAGAGAACCACCGCCTGGGGAAGCGGATACCTTGAAACCTGACAAAGAGAAGAAGAAACGGAGGAAATCCTCGTCTGAGCCTTCGAAGTCAAAGAAGGTCAAAGTGGAGAAGCCCAAGGCTGACTCAGCGGCCTTAGCTCCAGAGATATCGGAAAGTCTTCGAGCTGAAGGCGAGGAGAAAAATAACTCCTCGGTAACACCCGTGGGAAAAGGAAATCTGACCGTCCCACATCTTGCTGAGCCGATGGTTGTTGAACCGAAGGCTTCTAAATCGGATTTTGATGTTGTTGTTGTCCCACCTCAGGCCGAAGAGGCCTTCGAGGATGTATCGGATAATGTCCCCGAGCCGGTTGACGGCCCAAAAATTCCCCGAGCGGGGGTAAACTCGGTAGGCGGGCTGGAGAAGCCTAGTTTTGAAGCTTTCCAGAAGCAAGAGAAGCCCTTGATCGATCCGGTCGGAGTTATTGAAGTAAGTGATTCCCCACCGGGACCTGTTTTATCTTTGAGGGAGATGCAAGATGCCCAAAATATAGAGTCTTCCGATATGGGGGCATCCATAGGAGATAAGGATGTGTTTGAATGACTTTTTACCGTGGTTGAAGAAAACCCCGAACCCAATGCCTCTCTCATTTTCGATGAGGCCGAGAGGCTCTGCAAACAGGTAATCTTTCATAAATTCTGTTCATTGCCCTAATCTTTATTTTTCTAATTTTGTTTCTTTCATGTTTTCAAGCCTAAGTTTCAAGTCGAGTTGACCCAATACGAGAGGGAGTGCAGGAAACTCTCTTCGGAGGCTGATGAGCTCAGAGCTATTTTCACCAAGATTGAGGAAGAACTTTGCGACCTTCGGGCTTGTTTGGAGGCGGCGTCTCAGGAGCGGATCTGTCTTGTTGAGCAGGTAATATAGCATCCATTTGTTTTTATTCGCATGCTTACCTAGCTTTATTGTTTACACCCTTGAGTTGATCTTTACCGCTTGAGGAGAAAGATGCCCTGATGAGGGGGGGGGGGGGGGGC
>ML248972.1:57387-117281 GCA_005239495.1 Nicotiana undulata
GGGGGGGGGGGGGGGGGGGGAGCTCCAAGCCAAGGACGCTGAAATTCTCGGACTCAAGCGGCACGTGAGTGAGATAATCTCTGAGAGAGATACCCTCCAGGGGAAGGTGGCCTCAGTCGAGCATCAAATTCAGGATGTGAGGGCGGAGAGTAGAAAATATGAAGACCTCCACGCTGAATCAGTTGTCGTGCTATCTGCAGCCAAGGCCGAAGCCGATGCACTCGTATCCTCGTACAAAGAGGATGTCGTTGCTACAAACGCTCAGTCCAGGAAGGTGCTGAGGAGGCCGAGCTGCAATTGACCCGAGCCATGGAGCATGCCCGGTTAAGATCTTGAAGGTAGGCCTTCGAGGATATATATGCAGGGGGCATCGATATGTCTGCTGGGATCAAGAGGGTGAAGACCCTAGAAGAGGAATCGGCAGCCCTGCGTACTTTTGAAGGTGACTTGAGCAGTGGCTCGGAAGATGGTGAAGACAAAGGCGAAGTCTCCAAGGGGGAAGAGGTCGTCGAAGACCCTGGGGCCGAGGCAAGAGCTGTTGAAGGTGTGACCTCCGAGGGTGCCGTTGAAGGCACAACCCCGATGGTAGATTAGGGTTTTATTCATTATTTCCCATGTAAGGACTTCAAGCATAAGCTTTGTAAATGCACCCCTGTGAACCTTCAATATATATAAATAGCCTTTCATTTTTCGTCATTTCTCATTTTTTTTCCTTCGCCTTTTTTGGAATAGATTATGATGTTTGTTGATAATTGGTTCAAAATTTTTGACTTTAAAATAAACCCTTAGGTTTTTGCTTTTGATGAGCAATCGGCAGTGGTCGATAGTTGACCGTTTGGTCAGTCCCCGAGCTATTAAGTTCGCTCAATGTTTTGACTTGAGCTCATCGAACTTTAGGTCTTAAAATCGGCCATGAGGCTCTTTAAGATGGCCCTTAGGTTCTCTTTGGATCGGCCCTGAGGCTCTCTTTAGATCGGCCCTGAGGCTCTTTAGGCTGGTGCTTAGGCTCTTACCTATTGGGTCGGTACGACCTCTAGTATGGTTATAGTTTTACCTCGTTGAAGGTTTTTTTGAATTTTTGTGTTCGTCCCATTCATCGATGGCTCGATAAGAACCTCGATTATGAGCCGATATACAACGACAAATGAGCACCCGGGGAGGTTCGCTCAGGGGCTGATTGTTACGAAGCCTTTTAACTATTTGGAGTTGATACGATCGAAGCTCTTTTTCTTTTGTTGAGGTTAGCCTGATTAACCGGTTCTTTTCGAAGTAATTTCGAATTATTAAAGGCCTGTGATTTTGTGGCGACGTTCGGACGTCTCCGAGTCGCGTTAGTTTGGCCGGAGCCTAATGACCGTGGTCATTGTGTTTGGCCGTAGCCTTTTCGTCCCCAAGTGAGGTAGTCTCGGCGTGTATATCGAGGTTATGCCTTTTAAGGGGTCTTAAAAATTCGAATATATAGCCTTGACTTTTAATATCGGGATTATGCCTTTTTAAGGTCTTACAAATTTAGCATGCCTTGCTTGAGGTCTTACAGATTTGGATATGCCTTGCTTGAGGTCTTACAGTTTTTGGACATGCCTTGCTTGAGGTATTACAAATTTTCTTTTGCCTCATGGAGGTCTCACATTTTTTATATTGCCTCATGGAGGTCTTTGTAAGCTCGAAATTGCCTCGTGGAGGTCTTATGGGTTTGAGTTCTTTGCAGCTCGATTATAGATTTGGCGTTGCCTCATGGAGGGCATTACATTTTTTATGTTTCCTCTTTTAGGGCTTACGATTCCGCGTTTGTATGGTTTGGTGAGTTGACCGTTGATGACAGTCCCCGAGTGTTCGGGCGTTTTCGGCCCCTGGGCTATTTTTTGCGAGAACATCAAGCTTCTTCGAAGCATGAAGTTTTTTTGGTGATAAAAGATACTCCTTTGATTACTTGGTACAAGCATACATGTTTTCACCATCGAGGGTTCGATAATTCTACGCGGACACGGTTCTTTCCATCGTTTGGTCCGATACATTATTCTCATGTCGAGACCCTCTTTGGTGTATTTCAACTTCTTCGAGGAGGTGATATCCCGGGGGGTGATATGCTCAAAAGACACCTTAAAATAGTGTAAAGCGATCGATGTCAAATATAGTAACCCAACAAAGTTGGGGTCGAATCCCACATGGAATAGGCATGAAAACTTTACTTGAGTAGTGTGAATCTTAACTTAAATCGTATTTCTATTCCATTACAGTAACAAGAGTATGGTAATAGATTGGATTGTAATTTTGTGAAATAGTAACAAGTATGATTAAATAAGATTGTAATTAATTTGATTAACTAAACCAAGGTTGTGTCCTCTTCAATGAAATGTAATGCTATCGGTGTTAATATGATATATTTCTAATGGAAGGTCCTTTTGATATGCAAATGATTTCTAAGTAACTACCCAATATTTTCCAATAGTTGGGTAGTATTTCTCTTTATGACTTTTCCAATAGTTGGGTAGTATTTCTCTTTATGACTTTTCCAAATATAAAAGAGTTCCAATTAAGCGAAACCAATTTATGCAAAATAAAACCCACTTATTCCTAAGTGATTCTATTAAACAAGGTTTAAAGCCTTAAGTCTTTGATATTTACTTCTACCAAACCCTAACTCACTTTTCAAAGTAAAGAAAGAATATAATGGAACTTGTTAATGTTTGCAACCACCAACAATAAATGATGAATGAGAAGTAAATAAATATCAACCAACCATTATACATATATTAAATGTTAAACACCTAATGACATTTCACCCATTTAGGGTCAACAACCTTAGTATTTAAACTTAGATACACATGCTAAAATACAAAAAGATGAGAATATTAAATGCCATCAAGCTTACAAAAAGCAAGATTCTTCACTCTTAATGCTTCCAAAAGGTGGGCATATTCAAAGTATGAAATGTAGCTAAAAAATAAGACAAGATACCCCCACAAAACCCCAATAAATCTATTTATAGCGGGCTAAAACTCGGGACCAATTTCAGACAAAAATGCCCCTCCAGGTCAACTATGCGTCCATATTTCTGTCGCATAACAGATATGCGGTCCGCATTTCCTTCAAGTCAACCACATCTTCGGAACCCAAGGTTACAGGAAGGCGTCGCATTCTTGTTATGCGATCCGCATTGTTGATATGCGACCGCATAGTAGCATCGTATTTCTGACTCAGCAACTTCTACAGGAAGATTTGCGATCCATTATGCGGCCCGCAAACCTATTAAGCGGTCGCATAATGGACCGCATTTCTTTCACTTGGATTTGGCCATACTAACTGTTGGACTTTGCGGTCGACCTGGGTATTATGCGGTCCGCATGTTGGATTTGCGGTCCACTTTGTCAAATCTGTGATCACATTTTGTCTTTTTGCTTGTCCTTTTGCAGCTTTTTGATTTCGTTTCCATGTTTTTGGGTCCTCCTCAAGCCTCATGCACTGCAAAACATCAAAATTACATAAGTATAAGAGATAATTGCATTTAAAATGAGCTAAAATCTAAGCGATTTGTATTAAATGTGCCGAAATTCTCCGGCATATCAACACCCCCAACTTAAACCTTGCTTCTTCTTCCTCCTCTGAAGTTGTAGGGACAACAAACTCCTTGCATTTCTCCTAAGGGCCCTCATCCTCATCGGACCATGACTCTTCATCCATCTTCTCATCCTCTGTCCCCCCAATCCTCGGACTCTGCAGAGTGTCCGGAATCTTCCCCAGCAGGGATGTCAACGTGTGTAGGGGGAGTTGCAGTCTGGGAGGCCCTAACAGTCTGTGGCGTAGGGGCTGTCATCAACTTAGAGAAGTTAAGACCTAACCCAGTAACGGACGTGCCCGCTCCCTGCTCTCCTTCCTTTGGCATGAAGGAGGATAGATCGAACTCCAAATTTTGCATTTTGTGGAGTTTAATCTTCATTGTGTCAACCTCGTCACGGAGATTGGGTAGGCCTCCAACCTCACCCTGCTCTACCCTCTCAAGCCTGACCTAAATCTGCTTAAGGCGATCCTCATAAGATGAATGCTGCTGCTGGAGTGCTGTCATTGAGGACTGGATAGAAGTAAGGGCCTTCCTGATCAAAGTGGGGAGGTCCTTCAAAAGCTGGTATACCTTAGCATTTGCATGATGAGCTAAGAGACCTAGCCTCGAAAGGGCAGGCAATGCGACAGAAGGCTGGGCAACACTAGCTGGGCAACAGTAACCTGAGATGCAGGCTGTGGAGTGGTAGTGGATGCCACTGTGGCCGGAAGAGAAACAGGTGTCTGCGAGTCTGAGATATCTATATCAGGGATTTGGATCTGAATCTCTGGAGGAGCAGCAACTACATGTGGCACCGCGTCACTGATGCGCGTGATATCAATATCATTCAGCGCCTTCCCCATCTTGTCATAGTGTGGCATTGTTGGGACTTCCACAGCCTTACAGAGGCATGTGATCAAACATGAGAAAGGAAGTGACGTGGCTGTCTGGTTGGCTTGGACCCGTAACTCTCGGAAGATAATGTCACCAACATCAATCTTGATCCCAGTCATAATTCATGCAATGAGAGCTTTATCAATGCTTATGTCAGTCTCATTCCGGGACAGTATCAAGCGAGAGGTGACAAAGCTAAGCCATAATCTACCCTATCTTGTGAGATCTTCCTTGAATATTTTATGCATCGGGTCAATCCAAGCGGCGGTCCCTTTTGTGATCACTGAGGCAATCCAGGAATGCTCACCATCTCTGTTGGCCCATTTGGCCTCATACTCAGCTGTGCCCGGCCTCCAGCTTCAAAAATATAGATCATTTATCGTGCCATTGTCACAAAGAACCGACTTCCCCCGAACCATGACCGATTCACAAATGAATTTGTTGCGCTTGCGATGAGCTATTTTTGATGCCCCGTAAGATGCATAGAATTCTCGCACCAGTGTTTCATTGAAGTCATCAGGTACCTCAGTGAAGCATTCCCAATTTCTAGCTTGGATGTTCTCCACTACGTGAGGGTGCTACTCTTGTAGCCCGTTCAGACTAAACTATTTTTCTTCAAGGATTTTTCGTTTTGTGAGCCCTTCTTTATAACGACTCCTAAAGCCTATGACCTCAAAATGGAGTTGGAAATAATGTCCTCTTTTTTTTCGTGCCTCAGCCTGTAGGTCGACTGGGGGCAAGGTATCCTCTTCATCAAAGTGAGAGGGATGTTCAACAATAGGTTGGGATGGTTCTACTCGTGAACGTTTGGCTTGTCGTGCTTGATGGCCGGAGGAAGCCTATTTCTTAGTAGCAATTGACTTCTTGGGAGCCATATTTGCAAAGAAACGAAGTGTGAGTGACATAGCAGACATTAGAAGAAAGAATTACAAAAAAAATCAATTATGCGACAGGTTATGCGGTCGCATAACCACTATGCGGACCGCAAACCTATCGCAAAGTTTATGTCTGCTTAAAGGAGTCAGTTGTGTGATGGGTTATGCGATCACATATCCATTATACGGTTCACATAACCATTGCAAAACGTTCACTTGTAAAGATCATCACATTATGCGTTCGCAAAGCCCACCGCAAAGATGGATTTGCAATCGCAAATCAGCCGCAAACTACATGTTGCATCAGGCTAGTAACTGTTGGAGTATGCGGTGGCGTTGCGGTCTGCATATCAATTATACGATCGCAAAGCCTCCGCATTTTGTCATCTTCCTCATGTCACCTAGGGTTTCATATGCCACGATGATGCGGACCGCAAATCGACTATGCGGCCCGCAAAAAATCATTTTCCTCACAGTTTTACCTCTACCCTCTACAATGATGATTCTAATTTCACTACCCTAGCAATCCCAAACTTAATCAATTATGCATGAACCTCCCCCATTATGAGCAGATAACCTAATGAACAAAGAGAAAGAAAAAAACAAACAAAAAGAAAACAAACAAAACAGGCTAATCACACAACAAAATTAAAACTAAAAATTAACAGGGATTGAAGTCGGGAAAGGAGAACATACCAGAATTGGATGAACAGGAAACAAACAAAGAAATGGATTTGACAATTGTATTCTTTGTTCACTTGTTCAATTTCAAACTAGCTGTTTTTCCTTCTTCTTTTTTCTTTTTGTTTTGTTTTTGTTTAAGTGTGAAGTGTGTGCGTTTGAGTGTTGTTGTGCTGATTATGGGGATTGTGCGAAGGGGGTATGGCTACTTACCTAGGGAAAATGCGGTGGATATGTTACCGCATAACATGTTATGCGACCGCATACGTGTTATGCTAAGGTTTCACTCAAATTGCTAATCTTCCACAATGCGGTGCATTTATGCGATCGCATAACTGTTATGCGGTCCACAAAGTGCACGTCCTCGCCGTATTTAAGCCACCCATTTTTGCTAAACAAACTTCCCAGGTCTGCGATCACTATGCGGTCCGCATAGTTAAAATGCGACAACATATGTGTAGTAGACTTCCCATGGTGAGATTTCTTCCCTTTTACTCGCAATTTTGCCCTGTTTTATGACTTTTTGAATCACTTGCACTCTAACTTACACTTTAAATTGCTCAATTTAATCTATCTAACAAAATTTAAAATTTAAAGGACAAAAAAACGATGTTACCACACATGGGGTGCCTCCCATGAAGCGCTTGATTTAACGTCGCAGCATGACGAAGTTGGCTTTTCTTTGGGTTCACTCATTAGTCGGGCATGGACAATCTTTGAGAGCCAACTGTTCTACCAAGTGTTTGTCTCCATCTATCCCCAAATACTGTTTGACTCACTGGCCATCCACTTTGAAGGTTCGGAGCCCATCCTCTGATTCTAATTCCACAGCACCAAAAGGGGATACATCTACCACCTTGAACGGACCGGACCACTTCGATTTGAGCTTGCCCGGAAACAATTTGAGCCTTGAGTTGAATAGAAAAACCAAGTCACCCAACTTGAACTCCCTTTTCAAAATCTTTTTGTCGTGGATGAACTTCATCCTTTCTTTGTACACAGCTGCACTTTCATATGCATGGAAACGGAATTCCTCCTTTTCATTGAGATGTGTTTACCTCAAATTTTCAGCTTCAACCCAGTCTAAGTTAAACCTTTTTAAAGCCCACATGGCTTTGTTCTCTAGTTCTACGGGTAGATGACAAGCCTTGACAAAGACTAACCGGTAAGGAGAAGTGCCAATAGGAGTTTTGTATGCCGTGCGGTATTCCCAACATGCATCATCTAGCTTCCTTGACCAGTCGGTCTTGTTAGCATTAACAGTCTTTGCTAGAATATTCTTTATCTCCCGGTTGGAAACTTCAACTTGGCCACTTGATTGGGGATGATAAGTTGTGGACACCTTATGCTTGACGCCATATTTCTCTAGTAGCCCCGTGAAAGCCTTGTTACATAAGTGAGACCCACTATCACTAAGAATGGCTCTAGGAGTGCCAAACCGTGTGAATATGTTTTTCTTCAAGAACGCGGTCACACTCCTTGCCTCATTGTTTAGTAAGGAAATTGATTCAACCCATTTGGACACATAGTCCACATCCACCAAGATGTATTTCATACCACACGAGCTTACAAAGCGGCCCATAAATTCAATTCCCCACACATCAAAGATCTCAATCTCCATCACAAAGTGCATTGGCATTTCATGCCTCTTAGAGATTGATCCTTGCCTCTGACATTGGTAATAAGACTTGACCATTTGGTTGGCATCATGATAAATCGACGGCCAATAATAACCACATTCAAGTACCTTCGCGCCATT
This sequence comes from Nicotiana undulata, assembly GCA_005239495.1. NCBI lineage: Eukaryota > Viridiplantae > Streptophyta > Magnoliopsida > Solanales > Solanaceae > Nicotiana > Nicotiana undulata. The sequence goes on from ML248972.1 coordinate 65,135, forward strand.
CAATTTCCCCCATGATGACCCCCAACCGGTGAGTCATGGCATGCCTTTAGAATTGGCATCATCTCCTCTTCTGGAACTCACCTCCTAATGATGTTATCAGCACAAATGCGGAACAAAAATGGTTCTTCCCAGTAATATTGCCGACAGTCTCTCAAAAACTTCTTCTTTTGGTAAGCTTCCAACCCATCCAGAATGAGGTCACTAACCAAGTAGTTTGCAATATCGGCGTACCAAAATATTCTCATCAGGGAAAGCATCATTGATATCGAGATTTTCCTTTGGTCGCCCGTCTTCTTCAAGCCTAGAGAGGTGATCCGCCACTTGGTTTTCTGTGCCCTTTCGGTCCTTGACCTCAAAGTAAAATTCTTGCAATAAGAGGACCCACCGGATTAACCCTGGTTTGGAATCTTTCTTCGCCATGAGATAGCGAGAGCGGCATGATCGGTGTAGACCACCACCTTAGACCCCAACAAATAAGCTCGCAATTTTTCAAAGGCATATACATTTGCAAGAAGCTCTTGCTCTGTCATAGTATAGTTCACTTGCGCTCCATTGAGCGTATTGCTTGCATAATAGATGGGGTGGAGAACCTTGTTATGCCGTTGACCCAGAACTGCTCCAATTGCTACACCACTGGTGCCACACATGAGCTCGAATGGAAGAGACCAATCTGGTGTGACAATAATGGGTGTCATGGTGAGCTTCTCTTTTAGTTCCTCAAATGCCTTAAGGCACTTTTCATCAAACGAAAACTTGGCGTCTTGTTCAAGGAGCTTGCACATAGGATTTGCAATTTTGCAAAAATCCTTGATAAAGCGCCGATAGAATCCGGCATGCCCTAAGAAATTTCGGACACCTTTTACTGAGGTTGGTGGAGGAAGTTTGGAGATGATTTCAATTTTTGCCCGATCAACCTCTATGCCATTCTTTGAAATTTTATGGCCCAAGACAATGCCTTCGTCCACCATGAAGTGGCATTTCTCCCAGTTAAGCACAAGGTTGGTCTCCTCACATCTCTTGAGCACTTGTCTAAGATTGTCAAGACAATGCTCAAAAAAGTCACCTACCACCGAAAAGTCGTCCATGAAAACCTCTAGGATATCCTCTACCATGTCTGAGAAGATGGACATCATGCATATTTGAAAGGTAGTCGGAGCGTTGCACAAACCAAACGGCATCCGGATAAAGGCAAAGGTTCCATAAGGACAGGTGAATGTTGTCTTTTCTTGGTCCTCCAATGCTATATTGAATTGGTTGTAACCGGAATACCCATCAAAGAAGCAATAGAATGATCTTCCCGCTAGCCGATAAAGCATTTGATCAATAAAAGGTATAGGGAAATGATCTTTGCACGTGGCACTGTTGAGCTTCCGAAAGTCCATGCATACTACTGACCCGGTGACCATCCGTGTTGGGATAAGTTCATTCTTTTCATTGTGAATTACTTTCGTGCCTCCCTTCTTTGGTACGCATTTCACCGGACTTACCCACGAACTATCCGCAATGGGGTAGACAACCCCGACATCCAACCACTTGATTATTGTTTTCTTGACCACTTCTTGCATCAATTGATTTAATCTTATTTGGTGTTCAATGCTCGGCTTGCATCCTTCCTCCAATTGGATTTTATGCTCACAGATTCTGGCGGGAATTCCTTGGATGTCCGCTATTGTCCATCCAATTGCTTGACGGTGCTCCTGCAAGACATTCAACAACTTACCTACCTGCACATCATCCAACAAAGAGGAAACGATTATGGGTAAAGTATCATTAGAGCCAAGAAATTTATACCTTAAATGTGAGGGAAGTGGCTTGAGCTCAAGTTGTGGTGGCTCAATGATGGAAGGCTTTGCGGGAGGAGTGACTCTATTCTCTAAGTCAAGAGAGAGCTTCTTCGGTGCATAAGTGTAGGATCCACGTCCTTCCAATGCATTCACCGCTTCAACATACCCCTCCATGTCTTCACCATCAAAATTTACCAAGATTGCCGCCAAGGCCTCACCAAGGAACCCTTCCTCCATCTTCATGTCACTAGCATCCTCAACCTCATTAAGAATATCTATGACCGAGATCCCTTCATATGCATTCGGCAACTTCAAACCCTTACTAGCTTGGAAAGTGACTTCCTCATCATTCACTCGGAACTTGATTTCATTTCGTTTCGAGTCCATCAAAGCTCTTCCCGTAGCAAGGAATGGTCTTCCCAATATGATAGGAATTTCCTTGTCAACCGTACAATCAAGGATAACAAAGTCGGTCGGTAGAAGGAACTTCCCCACCTTTACCAAGACATCATCAACAATACCCACGGGTCTCTTGATTGACGGGTCGTCCATTTGCAATCGCATACTCGTAGGTCTTGGCAAACCCAATACCGCTTGCTTGTAGATAGCAAGAGGCATCAAATTTATGCTAGCCCCATTATCTCAAAGTGCTCTTGTAAAATCTCTCAACCCCGATAGTACATGGGATGGTGAATGCTCCAGGGTCTTCCTTCTTCTCAACGGTTGTTGTAGCAATAATAGAACTAACCCGGTGATTCATATTCACCACTTCATTCTTTGTAGTTCTCTTCTTGGTCATCAAGTCCTCTAGGTATTTGGAAAATCCCAACATCTCTTGGAAAGCCTCCAAGAAAGAGATGTTTACCGACAATTACTTCAAAATATCATAGGACTTCTCGAATTTTCCATCATCTACCCTTCTTGCAAGCCTTTGAGGGAATGGAGGAGTAGGTCGAAGAATTGGTGGAGGAGCTTTTGGGGTCTCCTTCACCTTTTCCTTAACCTCTTCATGATTTTCTTTTTGGATTTTCACCTCTTGGGAGGGTTTCTCATTTTCAACATCAACCGGCACCTCAACTTGTGCCTCCACTTCATTCTAAAGATCATCTACCTCAACTACTTGTTAACTTTCATCTTGAAGAACTTTCCCGCTTCTAGTAGTAATCTCCATGCAATGATAAGATGGACAGCTCACATTCCCCTTTGGTTTGACTATTGTATCACTTGGAAGAGTACCTTTGAGCTTGGGATTTTGTTCTCTTGACAAGTATAGCATTTGCATCTCAAGCTTTTGTATGGAGGCGGTATGTGATCCTACGACTTCGGACATGTTCTTCATTGTAGCCTCACCTCTCTCTTGATTTTGAAAAATATTCTCAAGCAATCCTTACATCTAGGATTCATATGAAGGTCCCTCCTTGTAGTATTTCCCCTTCGGTGGAACATAGGGGTTGGAACTCCGGTTGGCATAGTTGTTATTGTTGTTGTTCCAATTACCTTGACCCAATCCACCTTGGTCATTGCGCCAATTTTGTTGGCCTTGCCCTTGCGGGTTTGGCCTCCATTGATTTTGTTGGCGATGCCCACCTTGAGGATTGTGAACATAGTTGGCTTCTTCAAAATCTTGATTTCCCGTTGGCTGCATGTCTTCCACGACATTTACCTTCTTCGTTTGACTCTCCGTGAACATCTTTGTTAACACGTCAATGTTTGTGGCAAGCCCGGAAATCAATTGGTCTCTCTCTTGATTTTCTTTGATCATGTTGGTAAGAGAGGGAGTACCATAGGAAATTCCACCACTAGCATCTTCAGAGTGCCATGCTTGATTATGTTTGGCCATTTTTTTAGGATTTGTGTAATCCTAGGAAATGATTTGTCCATAAAGGATCCGTCTGCTGCGTTTTTGGCTATGGATTGGGATAATGTATCTAATCCCATGTAAAATTTCGCCATCAAAATTTTCTTCGGAAAACCATGGTTCAGTGACCTGACCAAGTACAACTTGAATCGATCCCCGCTTCATGTAAATGTTCTCCTGGTAGTTGTTTGAAGAAGAAGATTTTATCTCTAAGCTCAGACTTCTTTCTTTGTGGGAAACACTTGTACAAGAATGCACGGACAAGTTCGGGCCAAGATGTGATAGATTGAGGAGGTAGATTTTGAATCCACCTTCTTGCCTCTCCGGTCAATGAATATTTGAACACCCGCAATCTCAAAGCATCATCTGTCACATTGTTTTGTTTATGCATAGCGCACACACCCAAGAAATTCCTAAGGTGTTGCGTTGGATCATCATCCGTAGAGCTCCTGATTCATCCTTCCACCTTAAGCATTAGGATTAGCCAGTGCTCTACTTTGAATGTGGCAGCTTCAACCCGTGCAGGGAGAATAACGTTGGTGTCATCAATGTATTCCTCAATGTCCACAAAATTATTATCCTCTTCATCATATTCGACATCGGCCATTTCACCTGACACACCAAGAAACGCACGCAACGTGTGATGGAATAGAAAAGATTTAAAGTAAAGTGCACACTATTTAATAATTTCAAAATCGTATACCCCAACAACGACGCCAAAATTTGATGCGCTCAAATTACACCTTAAAATAGTGTAAAGTGATCGATGTCAAATATAGTAACCCAACAAGGTTGGGGTCGAATCCCACAGGGAATAGGCGTGGAAGTTTACTTGAGTAGTGTGAATATTAACTTAAATCGTATTTCTATTCTGTTAGAGTAACAAGAGTATGGTAATAGATTGGATTGTAGTTTTGTGAAATAGTAAGAAGTATGATTAAATAAGATTGTAATTAATTTGATTAACTAAACCAAGGTTGTGTCCCCTTCAATGAAATGTAATGCTATCGGTGTTAATATGATATATTTATAATGGAAGGCCCTTTTGATATGCAAATGATTTCTAAGTGACTACCCAATATTTTCCAATAGTTGGGTAGTATTTCTCTTTATGATTTTTCCAAATATAAAAGAGTTCCAATTAAGAGAAACCAATTTATGCCAAATAAAACCCACTTATTCCAAGCGATTCTATTATACAAGGTTTAAAGCCTTGCGTCTTTGATATTTACTTCTACCAAACCCGAACTCACTTTTCCAAGTAAAGAAAGAATATAATGGCACTTGTTAATGTTTGCAACCACCAACAATAAATGACGAATGAGAAGTAAATAAATATCAATAAACAATTATACATATATTAAATGTTAAACACCCAATGACATTACACCCATTTAGGGTCCACAACCTTAGTATTTAAACTTAGCTACACATGCTTAAATACAAAAAGTTGAGAATATTAAATGTCAAAAAGCTTACAAAGTGCAAGATTCTTCACTCCTAATGCTTCTAAAAGGTGGGAATATTCAAAGTATGGAATGTAGCTCAAATATCAGACAAGATGCCCCCACAAAACCCCAATAAATCTATTTATAGTGGGCTAAAACTCGGGACCAATCGGAAAATAATGCCCCTCCAGGTCAACTATGCGACCGCATTTCTGTCGCATAACAGATATGTGTTTCGCATTTCCTTCAAGTCCACCGCATCTTCGGAACCCTAGGTTACATGAAGTCGTCAAATTCTGGTTATGCGGTCCACATTGTTGATATGCGACCGCATAATAGCATCATATTTCTGACTCAACAACTTCTACAGGAAGATTTGCGATCCATTATGCGGCCCGAAAACCTGTTATGCGGTCGCATAATGGATCGCATTTCTTTCACTTAGATTTGGCCAAACTAACTGTTGGACTTTGCGGTCGATCTGGGCATTATGCGGTCCGCATGTTGGATTTGCGGTCCGCTTTGTCAAATCTGCGATCGCATTTTGCCTTATTCTTGTCCTTTTGCAGCTTTTTGATTTCATTTCCATGTTTTTGGGTCCTCAAGCCTCATGCGCTGCAAAACATCAAAATTACATAAGTATAAGAGATTATTGCATTTAAAACGAGCTAAAATCTAAGCGATTGGTATTAAATGTGCCGAAATTGTTCGGCACATCGAGAGGGGGGTGGCCCCCAGTATTTGAGGTTGATCGAAGAGGAGCCTTGAATACTTGTTGAGTTCTCCATAGGTAGCATATAGTTGTTGGCCTCATTAAAAACCTTGCCGGTAAAACCCTTTTTTGGGATTAAACCCGATAGAAGGAAAAGAGTGCATTGCATGCTTTAAAACCCAAGGTCTTTGAGTCGAAGTATGTTCCGTCAGACACCTGTAAAAATTTATTGTTGAGCACAAAAATGAAAAGGGAGAAGGTTTTACCTTAGCAGTAATAGCGTTTGAGCATTGATATGTTTCAATTGCTTGGAAGCTGCTCGCCTTCCATGGTGCTGAGTTTGTAGGATCCTTTGCTGATTACTCCGAGGATGCGGTACGGTCCTTCTCAGCCTGGGCCTAGCTTCCCTTCATTAGGGTTTCTAGTGTTTAGGGTGACTTTCCTTAGGACTAAGTCCCCGACTCCGAAATGTTGGAGGTTTGTTCTCCTGTTATAGTATCTTTCGATTCTTTGTTTTTGGGAGGCGATTCAGACCAGTGAAGCTTCTCGCTTTTCATTTAATAGCTCGAGGGCTGTCGGAACCTGACGCATGGTTCTCCGACCTCAACCAGTATCAAAGCCTCAGACGAATACACCATAGAGAACGGCGTCTCTCTTGTGCTCAATTTTGGGGTTGTTCGATATGCCCATAGTACGTCGGGCAAAATTTCTCTCCATTTTCCTTTCGTATATTCTAACTTCTTTTTCAAGTTTTGAATGATGGTTTTGTTTGTGGACTCGTCTTGACCATTTGCACATGGGTGGTAGAGTGTTGACAGGATCATTTTAATTTTATGATCCTCGAGGAACATTTTTACTTTGCTTTCGATGAACTGCCTCCCGTTATCACATGTTATATCGGAGGGGATCCCGAATCGACACATGATGTGGTCCCAGTTGAAGTTAATGACTTCTTTTCTCTTATCTTTTGAAGGCCTACACTTCCACCCATTTTGAGAAGTAGTCAATCATAAATAGAATAAATCTAGCTTTACCTGGTGCCGTCGGTAGGGGGCGACGATGTCCATTCCTCATTTCATGAACGACAAGGGCGATATGACTGAATGTAGATGTTCACCGGGTTGGTGGATCATCGGAGCGAATCTTTTGAACTTATCACATTTTCGGACAAACTCTTTAGTGTCCTTCTCCATGTTGTCCCAATAGTAACCTACTCTGATAACCTTTCGAACTAAGGAATTGGCACTTGAGTGATATGTGCAAGTGCCCTCGTGGATTTCTCGAAGCACATAATCTGTCTCCCCCGGTCCGAAGCATACTGCTAGGGGCCCATCGAATGTTCTTATGTATAAAGTTCCATTTTTGTCGAGTGAGAATTGAGCAGCTTTGGTTCGCTGGGACCTCGACTTTTTTGGGTCTGCGGGTAGCTTCCCACTTCCCAAATAATCGATGTATTTATTTCTCCTATCCCATGTCAGGCTGGTGGAGTTGATTTCGGCATGGACTTCTTTAATCACTAATTTTGACAACTGGAAAATAGCCCCGGGGAGTAGTATGCCATCTTCCTCGACGGATGATCCCAGGTTTGCGAGTGCATCAACCTCGCTATTTTGCTCTGGAGGTATGTGCACCAGAGTCCATTCTTTGAAGCGATGCAACGTGACTTGCATTTTGTCTAAGTATCTTTGCATTCTGTCTTCTCGAACCTCAAATCTTCCATTTACCTGATTTACCACCAGAAGGGAATCACATTTCGCTTCGATGACTTCTGCTCCTAGGCCTTTGGCCAATTTGAGATCTGCAATCATAGCCTCATACTCGGTTTCATTGTTAGTCAATTTTGTAGTTTTTCTAAATTGTCTATTCATGCCGCCCGTAGGTGGCTTCAAAACTATGCCGAGCACAAACCTTTTCACGTTCGAGACACCGTCATAGAACAAGGTCCATACTCGTGAAGTTGTGCCCTTTTTTAGTAGAAGTTCTTTATCTACCTGGGGCACAAGGGCGGGCATAAAGTCGGCCACAAAATCCGCCAAAATTTGGGGCTTGATAGCCGTTCGGGGCTGATATTCGATTTCATAACCCCCGAGTTTGATGGCCCATTTAGCCAGTCGGCCTGATAATTCGGGCTTGTGCAATATTCTTCGAATCGGATATGTTGTTAAAACACAAATACGATGGCATTGAAAATAAGGCTTTAATTTTCGAGATGCACTTATTAAAGCAAGAGCAAATTTTTCTAGGTGCGGATATCGGGTTTCGACATCTCCCGCGGTACGACTTACATAGTTAACAAGGAATTACGTACCTTGTTCTTCTTGAACCAGTACACCACTTACCGCTACCTCGGACACGGCCAGATATAAGTACATCGTTTCATCCTCCTTCGCGGTTTGGAGTAAAGGTGGGCTCGATAGATATCTCTTCAACTCCTCCAAGGCATGTTGGCATTCCGGAGTCCATTCGAAGCCGTTTTTCTTTTTGAGTAAAGAGAAGAAGTGATGAATCCTATTTGATGACCTCGATATCAATGGACCCAAGGACGCTATCCGCCCGGTCAGCCGTTGTACGATCTTCACATTATTTACCATCGTGATTTCTTCGATGGCCTTGATTTTGTCGGGGTTGATCTCGATCCCCCTGTTCGACACCATAAAGACTAAAAATTTGCTCGAACCTACCTCGAAGGCACATTTCTCGGGGTTGAGCTTCATGTTGTAGCTTCTAAGGATGTCGAATGTTTCCTGCAAGTTAGTCAAATGGTCCTCTACGCGCAGGGATTTAACTAGCATATCGTCAATGTAAACTTCCATGGATTAGACCGAAGGGCATTACATAATAGCAGTACGTACCATACTTTGTGATGAACGAAGTTTTTTCCCTGTCATCGGGGTTCATCTGAATTTGATTATACTTGGAATAGGCGTCGAGAAAAGTGAGGATCTCGTGGCCAGCTGTGGCATCAATCAAGCGATCGATGTTGGGAAACGGGAATTAATCTTTAGGGAATGCTTTATTTAAGTCTTTATAATCTACGCACATTCTTAATTTATTCCCCTTTTTGGGGACTACTACCACATTGGCCAGCCATTCGGGATATTTTACTTCATTAACGGACCCTATTTTAAGGAGTTTTGTTACCTCGTCCTTGATGAATTCATGTTTTATCTCGGATTGAGGTCTTCTTTTTTGCTTTACCGGTTTGAACCTAGGGTCGACGTTGAACCAATGTGTGGTTCTTTCAGGTGGGATCCCTGTCATGTCTAAATGGGAAAAAGCAAAGTAATCGATGTTGTTAATAAGAAATTGAATGAGTTTTTTCCTGAGTTCGGGGGTTAACCCCGTTTCCAGGTGTACCTTCCGATCTGGGAGATGCTTGATCAAAATAGCCTGCTCCAGTTCTTCGATCGTTGATTTTGTTGCGTCCGATTCTTCTGGAGAAACGAAGGTTCGAGGAGTGAGGAAGTCTTCTCTATCATCCTCGGGCACCTGCTTGTCCTCTGGATCCTCATGAGTTTAGGGTATAGATGTTGGTGCCACGTTGTGCACCACGAACATCTCCTTTGCTGCATGTTGTTCTCCGTACACTATTTTCACACCGTCTTTTGTTGGGAACTTTATCATCTGATGAAGAGTTGATGGTACTTCCCCCATGTTGTGTATCCACGGCCTTCCAAGCAAGGAATTGTATCTCATGTCACCTTTGATGACATGTAACTTGGTGTTTTGAACGATTCCGGCCATGTTGACCGGGAGGATGATTTCCCCCACCGTTGCCTTTCTTTCCATGTTGAATCCATTGAGGACTCGAGAGGTGGGTACAATTTGATCGATCAGCCCGAGCTACTTCACAACCTTCGACTTGATTATGTTGGCCGAGCTACCTGGATCCACGAGCACACGTTTAATATGAATGTTATCCGAGAGAAAGGAAATTACTAGCTCGTCATAATGTGGTTGAGCCAAGGTATCAAAGTCCTCTTCAGTTAATGCAAGGATGTCCTCAGGCACATAACTCCGAGTTTGCTTTTTTGCTGTGGCGGATAATTTTGTCCGTTTGATAACGGATCTTTGAGGAGCGTCAGTCCCTCCAATGATCATGTAGATGAAGTGCTGAGGTTCTCCTGTTTTGTTCCTCCTATCTGTCTCTCTTTCTCAAAAGTAATTTTTAGCTCGCTCGCTGATTAGTCGAGCCACTTCTTCTCTGAGCTTTCAGCAATCTTCGGTCCTATAACCGTGAGTACTGTGATACTCACATATCAGGCTAGGGTTCCTTTGCGAGGGATCTGATAGCACGGGCTTTGGCCACCTAGTATCTTTGATTTTACCTATGGCCGATACGATGTCTGAAACATCAATGTTGAAGTTGTACTCAGATAACCAGGGTGCCGCCACCGACCCTGTGTGCTTGTCGAACCCGGCCTTTTTCACGAGTCCCCGAGGATTCTGACCTCCATCAATCATTTGGTCATTTCGAGGTATGTTGCGCCTTGCGCCATTTCTTCGATCTTCGGTGTATGGATGATACCTTTCTTTACTTGGCCTCGGTTCTCTCTCTGGGAGCCTTGATCTCGTTTCTAGGAACCTGCTAGGATAAACTGAGCCCGAGGGGGACCCTGATCTTTGACTGATATGTGTTGTGAACATCAACCCAAGTAATGGCGGGATACTCGACAAAATTCTGCTTCAGTCGCTTCGAATCTATTGAGCTCCGTTCATTCAAGCCTTGAGTGAAGGCCTGCACTGCCCAGTCTTCGGATACTGGAGGTAACTCCATCCGTTCCATTTGAAAGAGAGACAGAAATTCCCTTAGAATCTCGTTTTCTCTCTGTTTGATTTTGAAGATGTCGGACTTCCTTGTGGTGACCTTGATGGCACCAACATGTGCCTTTATAAAAGAGTCTGCCAGCATGGAAATTGAACCTATTAAATTCTGGGGTAGGTTGTGATACCACATCATGGCCCCCTTTTATAGTGTTTCTCCGAATCTTTTCAATAGGACAGACTCAATCTCGTCGTCCTTCAGGTCATTTCCTTTTATAGCACAAGTGTAAGCAGTAATATGCTCGTTAGGGTCCGAGGTCCCGTTATACTTCGGGAGATCGGGCATTCTGAATTTCTTCGAGATGGGATTTGGAGCGGCACTCGATAGGAATGGCTTTTGCACGAACTTTATTGAATCTACACCCTTCAGAATCGGGGGTGTCCCTGGGATCTGATCAACCCTTGAGTTGTAAGTCTCCACCTTTTTGTCATTAGCTTCTATTTTCTTTTCGCCCGACTCAATCCTCTTTGTGAGGTTCTCGAGCAATTCCATAATAGAGGGGTCGGCTGATGACCCATTGTTGCTTGATCTTTCTGGTCCCTATTCGGCTCGAGAAGCCACTTCCGAGGGTGCAGTGCCTGGAGTTTATTGATGGATTTGTAGCTGAGCAATAACCATTTGTTGAGCCTGTAACATTTCAAAAATAACGTGAAGGCTAACCTCCCTTTCTTCCGGAGCCGGAGTTTTCTAAGCCTCCTATTGGTTTCCCCGGCATATACTCCCTTCGATATGGGAGCTTATATCGACATGTTGGGCGTTGCGTGAGCCCATGTCCATGGGGATTGGCTCTGGTGCGTCCTCAGTGTTTTGCAGTGGTACACTGGCGCCTGAAATAGCTACGCCAATTTCTCCATGATCATTAGGACCGTTGTTTTCATGTGCATTCACTGTGTTAGACATTTTGACCCGAAATAAAAGATTCTTGGACAAGAAAAAGTGTGAAGAATAACTTGTATTTTTCAGTAAACCAGCACTAAAACAATCACTATTATTTTTATCCCCACGGTGGGCGCCAAACTGTTTATCTTGAAAATGGTAATTACAATAATATTTGATTATGTGATTCTCAAAATATGTCATTTATTTTAATACCAGTTGTTAGGCAACAGATGCTGAGTGTAAGTTAGAAAAATAAAATAATAGCTAAGGGCAAAGTTGTTACGGGAACCAAACAGTCTTGAGACGAGATCTCGAAATGGCCGAAACTGGGCCATGGGTCGAGCTAATATGCTTGACCGGGTATGATCGATGAAGGATTAATAGTTGAACGGGCCTCGAGGATAGCCTCTTGATGATCAATAATGAGCAATAAAGGAAGAACACTAAATGAAACGCAATAAATATAAGCAATAAATCAATGGAACAATAGTAGAGTGTGTTTAAGTTAGAGAGCACAAAATGTTCTTGTTCTTATATTGAATATCATGTGTACAAAAAATGATAAGGGTCCCCTTTATATAGGAAGGGGAATCTCAAAATGGTACATGTGTAATTATTATAAAGAAATATAGATTCTACAACGTTTTTAATGGTCTGGTACGGACTTGTACTATTCTTGCAAGCGTTGTCAGCTTTAACCACGTATTTTTTGGAGTTTCCCGGTTTTGACTGTATACAAACATCATTATTCACAGAGATCAAAGCAAATTAATTCTTTCTTATACGACCTCCCTTTTTCTTTGTAGTTAGAGTTTTGGAAGTTACTTAATAGTTAATAAACGTATAATATCTGTATTTAAGTGATTAAATATGAAGGAAGGTTGATAAATTTGTTTCCTTATAGTTAGAACTCACGGGACGGTGATCGGCAGCCGTGAGTTCGAGTTATTTGAGTGGTAGCGGATTGTTTTGTATTGCTGTTGGGCTGCGTGTTTTAATACAGTTTTGTGGAGTTTTGGAGGAGGCAGGGTGTGGAGAAACACCATATATATGTAGGGTTGTGATCTGGTCATTCGTTGTAACATTTCCGGGTCGTTAGACACGACTACGGTGGTCGTCTTATGTGTGAAGTGATTAGGTTGTGTGTGGACTATTTTGGGAGGCTCAATATGATTATTATTGATGTTGTTTGGACTTTTAGGTGATTGTTTTGACTTGTGTGAAGTCATATAAATAGGGGAGGTACTGTTTATTTCATTGTAAAATAGGTTGTGGTCGATACATAATAGTTATGACGCTTAAACAATAACGATAGTGTCGTTTCTCTTATTGTAGATTAAGGAGTTGTGACATTTGCGTAGCTTGAGGTTGGGACAGTATATACAAGGTATGTGAGGCTATCCCTTTCCTTCTTTTGCACGACTCTGATTGTACATAATGCAATGAACGAGCTTCCAAAGATACTCTACTCTTAGAAGCTAGCAGTACTTACATTGTTTCCCTTCTTATGGAACAATTGATGTTGAGGTTGCTTCTCTTATTCTTATGTTATCAATGTTGTTGGTACTCCAGATTCTTATAAGATTCTCGACGAAGAGTTAGCCCTAATGATGTGTGCGGAGAATATAGACCTTACGTCACTCCGTAATGTTCACAACATGATTCCAATGAGTCCTGCATGCATTATATATATGTATCTATTTTACTCTACCGAGCCGCGCTATAGTCGGCCGGGTATGGCACCTATTGTGCAACCACTGATCAGTTGGGTTTACCGAGTCCTCTTTGAGGCCGGGTATGATATAATGATGATGATGCCCACAGAGGCGAATGTTCTATGATGATGATGAGGCCCACAGAGGTGGATGTTTTAAAAAGATTATGTGTATATATGTATCATACATTTCATGTTACTGTCTCTTAGAAGCACTCAGATGCTACAGGTTGTATCTCCTACATCGCTCTTTACATTACTGTTCTTATTTATTCTTTCCTGCCTTACATACTCAGTACTTTATTCGTACTGACGTCCTTTTTATTTGTGGACACTTCATGTTGTGATGCAGGTCCTGATAGATAGGTAGATGCATCTCCCCAACCACAGTAGGCTTTCCTATTCAGAGGTTATAGGCGAGATCCCCTCTCCGGACTTGTCGTGGTCTTGGCATGCATTTTGTTATAGATGTTATGGGTATGTCGGGGCCCTGTTCCGGTTATGTTGCATTACTTATGCTTCTTTAGAGGCTCATAGACATGTGTTGACTCATGTATAGTTTGGTATGCCTTGTTGGCTAATTTTTGTTGTATAGTGTTTCGTGGCAGCGTTGTAGCTCGTACCTTTTATGTAGTTTCTTAGCAATCTTGTCCTCCTATGTGATGTATGTTAGTGATCCATATCTACCATTTATATTGATCTCGTTATCCCCTAAAAAAATAAGAAGGTTAGATAAAATGTACGTTGGTGCTCGGCAAGTATGGCCCGAGTGCTAGTCATGATTCTCCAGTTTGGGTCGTGACAAACTTGGTATCAGAGCAGGTCTGTCCTAGGGGTTGTCTATGAGCCGTGTCTAGTAGAGTCTTGTTTATGGGTGTGTTGTGCACCACACTTATAAGCAAGAGGCTACAGGGCATTTCGGATTGTTACTCTTTCTTTTTACTCTAGATCTTGTGGTAGAGCTCAATCGTAACAACTCAATTTCCTCAATTCTATCTTATTTATAATACGACGATGCATACATCTTGAAAGATGGATGGTAAGAGATTGCAATGTGGCTGTGGAAGAGTTGAGTCAGAGGAACTCAATTTTGCATCATGCTTATGATGAGTAAATGTGAGGGCTTCAGCAGATCATGTGTGTACTAAGATGTGTTAGTTTCTTAATAAGGAGCTCTAAGGAAAGAATATCTATCTACCCATATGGTAAAAAGAAATAAGAGAATCATAAGGTAGATACGAGTTTTAGCAAGTAACATAAGCAAGATAAAGAAGGGTACGAGGTACCTAGTTAATAAAGATTATCAGTATTTATAATTCTGGCAGAGAAATATAAGCATTTTTAGTTACTTTCAACGGTAACAGATATATCTACAATTGTCCATACCAATCTCAATTATGCCCTATGGGAGCTAAATGAATTAATTTAAGAGAAGGATAGGATATCAGGGTCCAACTGGGGTTAGAGTAACCGAAAATTGTGGATAGATTGTTATCATTATTTAACATTTTTGAAGGGTAGTGCAGAACATGGTAATAGTTCTCATTTGGAGATAGCCATATGGTCACTCTAGAATAGAACAGTCAGATATGAATACTAGAATATTCAGAAATTTCATAAGATAGGCACTAGGATCCTAGAAGGGATAAATATTTTTCTTAGTATGACTCCATCCACTAGTAAAAAAAAAGAATGTTAGGCATCACGAAGAGCCAGTGATATGAAGCAGGGGGAGCTAAATGTGAAAGAACGTCATGTTGAAGTCTTTATAATAGGGAGATGGACAGAGATATTAGCATGAACATAAGAAGAGAGTAAATGAAACATTATGAGTAAGAGGTGATAAATGAGTGATAGCGGTAAATCAAAATATGGTATAATGATAAAGTATATAGTCAAGTGAAAAAAAATGAGAGGAGACAGGCCTTGAGACAATAAAAAAGTATAAGCCATAAAGCCATACCCTCATTTCGAGAAATGAGTTGGTGACTCACACGTGATTACCATAAGGAAAGGTTATATCCTCCAAGTAATAGAAATTAGTATGGGATAGTAAACAAGAAAAAAAATCGAACATAAATTAGGGATCAAAGGAATTGGTAATAGTCGACATCATTTTAAAGATAGTGTTTCGACAATAATAGAATGAACAATAGAAGAATAACCTATAAAGGTCATTCATGAAGACGCTTACCTAAAGCAAGCACTATGAGCAGAGTTAAGCTTAAGGGACTAAATGTGCTAGTTATACCATGTGTCACCCTTGTGTGTACGAAATTCAATTATACCTGGTGTAGAAGGGTTACCGCAAGGCAAGTAATGTCTGTGAAGATGTAGAAACAAAATGCCAAATTTGAAGAGGTAAATATCGAATGGTAAAGGAAGAATGTGGTAAAAAGGTGAAAGGAATAAGATTGCATTTATTCATATCCTACAGATATAATATAACTCCAGAACATTATGCAAGCATGATGTTGGGGAGAATCAATAAGGGTTTCGCACTCGATGATATTGATATATAAGTGGGAATGAACACTTGATACATAAGGATCCCGTACAAGAGGTAAGTTAAGACAAAGGACATAACCCAAGAGGCGTTACATAAAATAAAGATATGAGAGTTGACCAATGGATAGTCAGTAGTTGATTCAAGAAGAGCCTAGTTATGGCTAGATAGGAGGATATAGGCAAATCAGTAGATCATGCAAGATAAACGTAGTGAAACCCAGCATAGGAAATTCAGTCTCTTAGATACAAAATCGTAATCCTCGAGAAATATTCAGATATGAGTTAGGGTAGTAGAAGGTACAATATAAGTGTTAGGTAAATAAAAGAGAGTGCCACAATGGAGACAACTGAAATTTCAATTCAGAAGAAACCCTACAAGCACAAGGGCATGGAGGTAAGTAAATAAGGAAAATGATAGGCGAGTAAGAACATCAGAAATACCGTGGGATATACAATGTAATAAGGTCTCAACTTTATAAGAGTTAGAAGTTCTTTCATAAGTACTACAACGAAAGACTAGCTGAGGAAATAAGGAAGCAGGCTTCAACATAAGTATAGTGATATAAAGTAGAAATGGTCTTGTAACAGTAGTCTCACTATAATGTTGTATGCACTCCATAAGAAAGTGGAACCTATCGTAGCTAATGAACGGGAAAAAAAATCAATCAAAAGTTGATAATTGAGATCATATGAGTTACAGGGAACTCCCGTATTCATGGGCACTAAGATAGGCCAAATATCCATGCAGCAAGTGGGAAAACGACCAGGAAAAGTAATTGTTTACATTTAAAGACAACTGAGAAGGGATGAAAGGAAATCTATGGTTCTAACATGATGAAAGGAAGGTTACGAGTAGTATAACTAGATGTGCGTAGGTCGCAAGCTAAAGTATGGTAGAGAAACAAGGTTTTAGCTAGGTTGGAGTAAGGATAGAAAAGGTGAGTGAGAAGGTGACGAGAATAGGTAATTCCTCAGGATTAAACCCATCACAACAAGAGAGCTGATGGTTTCCATACAGTTATAAAAAGCTCAGTATAACATGAGTGAACTCAAAGGATTTTAAAACTAGAAGCATTTAGAAGAGATAGAATGCTACCATGGTAGTAAAGTAAAGGTGTAATTGTGATAAATGATAAGAGGATGACGTTTAGACCTTTGATTGAGTAATGATTTTGAGAACAAGTATTTCATGAACTGCACGGGATTAGAATACCGCCATAAGATGAATCACATTGGAATGCTATGAAATACAGTTACTGGAGTATAGTATCGTCCCTAAGTGGATCACGAAAATCACTTCAGATGTTCCCCGATGAAACGTGAGCCTTAGTGACGATATATTACATAAGAGATTTTAAATTATCAGTGGTAGATTATAGATCAATATTAAGGTGAATCAACAATGAATGGATGAAAGTTAAAAATTATGAGATGAGATTATACTATCATTATTAAGATGGACGGTAATAAGGAAGCATTAAATGGATTAGATTTATACATATAGGATAAGTGGTGAGTGAAACTCCTGGAGTTGGGTGGCAAGTCTCCATAATAATAAACCGAAGTAGAGTTATGTTATAGTATGATCTACCTAGTAGTGGTAGATCCATAAGCATATATAACCGAGGCTATGAAACAAGATATAGCAATAGTCGTAAGTTCAACAAAATACCAAACAAAGAACTTTAGTACACCTATAGATGCCCAGAGGGACAGCTTGTCATAGTACAATATATGTTCACCAAGTGAATCCTAAAGATAGGTTAAAAGCTAACAAGAAATAAAAAAGGAGATAAGAGTCGCATTGGCGCACATTCAAGGTTAGAATTGTCTAGGCTGCATGAAAGAAGGTAGAAATAGTTACGACATTGAAAGGAGTTCGACCACAAGTCGTGGTGTGAGAAAGAGGCCTAAAGGGGGGAATGTTCTAGCTTTTGGATTTATTCACCAAACAACTCCTTAGATGGCAAAGACAATATTAAATTATTCGTAAGAGTTATTGCTTAAGATATGAAAAAGTGCACTAGTCAACATTCGAGGACGAATGTTCCAAAGGGGGGAATAATGTTACACCCCATGTTTTCGTACGTGAGAGTACATCGTAAGTCAATTGATGTAAGCTCAGAAATAAGATTATATTTGATGGAATATAAAGTAAGTTAATCATGTTGTATTGGAGGTTAAAAATATTTAAGATCATGAATAACGAGTACCAAGAGGGTTGGAAAGCTTAGAAGCTAAACCAACTGAAGAGAATAAGTTTCGTCAAAAGTCGACAAGTTTGGAATGTTATAACATGTACTTTAGGGTGAGACTATGGTTAATTAAATGATAAGGAGGTTATTCTATGTGTTAATTTTTATCGTATGATATTTATGTTCTACCTTTTGAAGTCAAGCAAGTTTTGGAACAGAAGTTAGAATAGGTCTTCACAAGTTACATTCATAAATTTGTTGAAACTTAGGTCGAATGTAGCTGCACTTTTCACCCAATATACTTATAATTAGGGGATTATATACCTACCAAATTGAATATCTACAAGTCTAGTTTCCAATGCATTAAACCGTTCATCGATACGACGTAGGCGTAGAGAGATATTTTCAGTTTCGCGAGACTGCGCAGACATCATATATGACAAGTAGGTGGATCACTAGAGCTTTTTGAGAAATAGATTTCATGTGTTATATGAGGTCATATTGGGACATATTATATACCAAATTGAAGGTCTTGGAATTTAGTTTCCAACGCTTTTAACCGTTTGTTCATATGACATCAGGATAAAACGATATAAGCGTCGGAAGATGGACCAATCCTAGGGTGCCAAGCTAGCACCTCTATGACTTTTTCCAAAATAGATATATATGTGTCTTAGGTCGACTTTCTCTTCATATTTCAGCATAAAACGACTAGAGAACACCCATAAACATAACCTCAAGCTATGTTCTAAGGGTTCAATGAATATTATCATTCCGGGCATGAAATCGAGAAGCAATAACATCAAAATGATCCCTACGACGTAAGTGTCATTATACCGCCTCTCCTTTTTCTTTGTAGTTAGAATTTTGGAAGTTACTTCATAGTTAAGAAACGTCTAATATCTGTATTTAAGTGATTAAATATCAAGGAAGATTGATAAATGTGTTTCCTAATAGTTAGAACTCACAGGACGGTGATCGGAAGCCGTGAGTTCGAGTTATTTGACTGGTAGCGGACTGTTTTGTATTGTTGTTGGGCTACGTGTTTTAATACTGTTTTGTGGAGTTTTGAAGGAGGAAGGGTTTGTAGAAACATCATATAGATGTAGGGTTGTGAGATGGTCATTCGTTGTAACATTTCCAGGTCGTTTGACACGACTACGATTGTCGTCTTATGTGTGAAGTGATTAGGTCGTGTGTGGACTGTTTTGGGAGGCTCAATATGATTATTATTGATGTTGTTTGGATTGTTAGGTGATTTTTTTGACTTGTGTGAAGTCATATAAATAGGGGAGGTGTTGTCCGTTTCATCGTAAAAAAGGTTGTGGTAGATACATAATAGTTATGACGCTTAAACGATAACGATAGTGTCGTTTCTCTTATTGTAGATTAAGGATTTGTGAAATTTGCGTAGCTTGAGGTTGGGACAGTATATACAAGGTATGTAAGGCTATCCCTTTCCTTATTTTGCACGACTTCGATTGTACATAATGCAATGAACGAGCTTCCAAAGATACTCTACTCTTAGAAGCTAACAGTACTTACATTGTTTCCCTTCTTATGGAACAATTGATGTTGAGGTTGCTTCTCTTATTCTTATGTTATCAATGTTTTTAGTACTCTAGATTCTGATAAGATTCTCGATGAAGATTTATCCCTAATGATGTGTACGGAGAATATAGACCTTACGTCACTCTGTAATGTTCAGAACATGATTCCAATGAGTCCTGCATGCATTATAAATATGTATCTATTTTACTCTACCCAGCCGCGCTATAGTCAGCCGGGTATGGAACCTATTGTGAAACCACTGATCAGTTGGGTTTACCGAGTCCTCTTTGAGACCGGGTATGATATAATGATGATTATGCCCACATAGGCGAATATTCTATGATGATGATGATGCCCACAAAGGCGGATGTTTTAAAAAGATTATGTGTATATATGTATCATGCATTTCATGTTACTGTCTCTTAGAAGCACTCAGATGCTACAGGTTGTATCTCCTACATCTCTCTTTACATTACTGTTCTTATTTATGCTTTCCTGCCTTACATACTCAGTACTTTATTCGTACTGACGTCCTTTTTATTTGTGGACGCTGCATGTCGTGATGCACGTCCTGATAGACAGGTAGACGCAACTCCCCCACCACAGTAGGCTTTCTTATCCAGCGGTTATAGGCGAGATCCCTTCTCTGGACTTGCCGTGGTCTTGGCATGCATTTTGTTATAGATGTTATGGGTATGTCGGGGCCCTGTTCTGGCTATGTTGCATTACTTATGCTTCTTTAGAGGATCATAGACAAGTGTCGACTCATGTATAGTTTTGTTTGCCTTGTTGGCTAATTTTTGTTGCATAAACTTTCGTGGCAGCGTTGTAGCTCGTACCTTTTATGTAGTTTCTTAGCAATCTTGTCATCCCATGTGATGTATGTTCATGATCCATATCTACCATTTATGTTGATCTCGTTATCCCTTAAAGATAATAAGAAGGTTAGATAAAATGTACTTTGGTGTTCGACAAGTATGGCCCGGGTGCTAGTCATGATCCTCCAGTTTGGGTCGTGACATTGACCTTGTTTTAAAGATTGTAGATAAATACTAATATATTTGTAGTTATTTTGTTTTCTGTTTTTTGACTCTGTTTATCTGATTGTAGATAAATTGTAATAAAAATGTAGATATTTTTGTTTTCTAGATTTGAGCTTTGTTTTAATAACTTTATTTTCATTTTGCTGTAGAATTGATAATTTTTTACACCTCCTAATGTTGATTATGTGATCATTAGTTTTCAGACATTATCCGACCCCACTATTCCTGGCCAAATTAACCTGGCCAAATTAAGGATGTACTGTCTGAAAATGGTTTAAAGCTTCTTAAGAAGACATGTTTTGGATATTTATTTTCCTTGTCCAGAATATGTATGCAAAATCAAGCAATTCACCGTCTCATTAAGTATGAATTGAATGCATCTAGTTCCACTTTTTTTTAGTAGAGATAAAGGGTCAGGGGATGAATTTTGGTTTGAGAGAATTTACCCTAATTAGTGGTCTGAGATGTTTTACGGAAGTGACAAAATTTGATTACACACCTACGTATAACTGTTGATACCCAATATTTTCCTCATATATTTCAAATATACATATATACTTTCAAAATAACGCATGTGCATCATTTTGACTCATAAACACATACAGTATTTTTCCTAATTTTTCTATAATTGTAAAGATTTTTTAATCAATTTATTCTAATATTTTATTACTAAATAATCATTAATTGCATCAAAAATTATTTTATGATGATTTTATCATCTAACTTCATCAATTATATCCATATTAGGCTTCAAGTATTTTGGGTGTATTTATTATAATTTTTTTTGCATTTTTTAAGGTTCAAATTGCACATTTTGCAATAATGGCCCATATACACTTATAATCACTTTATTTATGCAAAAAATAACTTTTTATATTATTATAGTATTGAATAATTGTTATTAACCATTTTATGCACAAATAATATTTTTACTATTTTATTTATCATTTTTACGAATTATTTTATTAATTAAAAATAGGTATTTAACTAATAGCCCTAAATTCCTCCTATTTTTCAGACCTAGGCTACCCAAATTACCCTGCCCAACACCTAAATGCCTAACCCAATAACCCCAACCCAAAACCAATGACCCAATAACTATAACCCGGTCGCAACCCATTCAATTGACCCGCCCCACTCCCATTTTAAATCGTAGGCGTTGATCTCCTAAGATCAACGGCCCCATGTTAACCTACTCTTTTACTATTATCCCCTAACCCTAGTTCCCCCATTTCCCTCTCACCCGCCGACATTGGATCCTCTCAATCTCTCACCCTCTGAAGAACCTTAACCCAAGTTGTCACACCCCAAATCCCCTATCTTAATCCCTCTTCTAATGGGATTCGCTTCTTATTTACTTACCATATCTATATATTCTCGCTACTGGTTGATTCTCTATGGTATTACTTAGTACTTGCCTAAATACTACCACTCTGATTCTGCCCGATTGGATCTCATTTTCTTGAATCTAGACGATATTCCATCTACACACGTTATTTCTACCGTGTGAGTATGATTCTGTCTATATTTTTGATGATTTTGATTTACCCTAAAACTAGGGTTTACAGATTTTCTTCAAATCGAACCAAAATTGGTTCGAGACCTTGATTTTGGGTGTTTTCTTGTTTATGTTCGTCATATATGTGTGAATCTGACTTTCCTTATTTAGATTCTACCGATTTCTTTTCACTTGCCTTAAGAGTTAGAATCTTTTAAATCTTGTTTATTTAATCTTGTGTCTCTATTCATTATATGTGCGAATATTCTGTCAGTAATTTTGTTTTCCTTAAATAAGGGTTTGCTTATTTCCTTTCCCCTAAATCCAATTTTAATTGAATTTGCATGATTATATTGCCTTATTTGTGTTTGATTCACACTTTTCCTTACTTGTTTTCTCAATATCTATCACTATATAAATCCCTCCCCTTTCCCCTTTAAGGGAGACCTATAATCACTATAATCTGATAAAACTTAAGGCTTTGTTCTGTGGTTGCTTTGTTATCTTGTTCTATCTCTGGTTCCTGGCCGGCTGAAAGCCAACGCCAGAAATTTTGGGGTTCTCACTATTGTGGTGTCATTCTTGCTTTTCTCTCTTAATTGGTGAGTTCCATACATTTGCCGTTTAATTCTTATGTATCTATGACTTATGCCTACGATCCAATGTGCTTAAGTTTATTTTGGAGCATGATTCTTTCAATTTTACGTTTGTTTAAGTCTCTTTAGTTCTCTAGTTAATGTTGTTAGTTCCGAGATTGTTCATGCTTGTTTTGAATAATATGAATCCTCTAAGTGTTTATCTTGATACCTTCTAAATTGCTTCATGTATGAAGCTGTGTTAGTTCTACACTTGCCTTGAATTTTTTAGTAACCCCTTATGTAACAACTAGTTCACCTGTTCTGAATCTTTGGAATGTTTACCTTGATTGTGTAGAATCAATGCAGAGGCTTTTCTGTCACTTATAATTGTGATGACCCAAAAGGTCATCCTATGTAAATTTGATTATGACTATGTTCCGAGGCCCCGAACGCCTCTGTTAATCTTACCTCGATGTGCCTGCGCAGCCCGGGCGCGTGGCCGGGAAGCCTTCATGTGGAAACTTGATAAAGAATTGAAATTATGATAACTAATTGAATAAAGTTGACTTTGGTCAACATTTTTGTAACGGACCCGGACCCATGATTTGACGGCCCCGGAGGGTCCGTAGGGAAATATGGGACTTAGGCGTATGCCCGGAATCGAATTCCGAGGTCCCAAGTCCGAGAAATAAATTTTTAAAGAAAATTGTTTTTTGGAAATAATAAAGGCTTATGAAAATGAACCTCGATGTGAAACCTGTGTTTCCGGGAACGTATTATGGTACCGGAGCCCGGGACAGGCTCAATTATTTGAGTTATCTGTGAAATTTTGTAAGGAACGAACTTAATTTGACGTGTTTCAGATAACAAATGGGAAATTGTGATTCCCAAGTCCGAGATTTGACGTGATTTTATGTTATCGAGGTCCGAATGTGATTCCGAGACCGATAATAGTCCCGTTATGTCATTTATGACTTGTCTGCAAAATTTGATGTGATTCCCAGTTGTATAGGTCGGTCCGGTGCATTGTTATAGAATCAAGAACTTGGAGTTTCTTAAGTTAGGATTTTAGGGGTTTTGGGATGTGATTTTTAGATTTAGCGTTGTTTTGGGTGTTCCAAAGGCTCGAGCGAGTCCGTATTATGAATTAGGACTTGTTGGTATATTTGGACGGGGGCTCGGGTGGGCCCAGGAGCCTTCCGGACACCCAACCGGGCTAAAAACCAGCTAGAACAAGTGCTGGTGCAGCTGTTGCTGGTGTGACCACATGTGCGGTTGCCCAGCCGCAGGTGCGTGACCGCTCCTGCGGTCCCAGACTCGCAGGTGCGATTCCTTTTCCGCAGGAGCGGAGCCGCAGGTGCGGTCTCCAGCTCCGCAAGTGCGACCCCAGCCTGCCTTTCCATTTTCCACATGTGGGATCTTTTCTCGCCGATGCAGAATGGCAGGTGCGGTCCCAAGGCCGCAGGTGTGGAACCCTGATAGGCCAGACTGTTTTAAATGCCAAAAACACGAGATTTCCTCATTCCCTTCATACCAAAAATCCCATTAGAGACTTGTGAGCTTGGGAAGGACACACCACGACCTAGCTACTGTTAAGGTAAGTTAATTCCTTCCTAATACTAGTTTCATGCATGAATAGTTAATTGGATTACCTACTAAAATAATGGAAAATCAAGAATTTGGTAGTAAATTTAGGGTTCTTGAGAAATTCGTGTATTGTCCGTTTAATGCTATTAATTCAAGTGGAAACTTCATATTTATGATCCTTAGACTATGGGTCAGTGATTCCTTCGAGAATTTTCGGGATTCGAGCGTGCGGGCCTGGGGTCGAATTTTGGTATTTTTGGAAGAATGATAGGAAATGTATATCTAGGCTTTGGAATTGGTTTATTGAGTAATTATTGATGTTAATAACTCAGTTATTTCTAGATATTATCGATTCGGAGTTGGATTTGAGAGGAAAGACTGTGATTGAGGCTTGACTTGCACTTTGGAGCCAAGGTAAGAGTTTGACCTAACCTTAGCTCGAGGGATTATGTATAGAATCTTATTTTCTATGTGTAATTCATGTCCAACGTATAGGTGAGGTGACGAGTACCTATATGTTGTGGTCAAGCATGCCCGTGAGTCAATTGTGATGAATCATACCGTGTTCTTAATATTCTCTGTACTATAAGTAAGTGGTGATTTAGAAGCGATACATTGATGTCGTTTCACGACGTGGGGAGTTATTGAGTTATTTGTTTCAATTGAGGTTTTACTGTTGAAATTATATCTCTGAGCAAGTTTGGTTATAGCTGAGTCCCTTGCCGAGACGATAGAAATTTATTGAGTATTTATGTACACTTGAGATTTCTTATTGTTAGTTTGCACATTATATTGCTGATTGTTTATTATTTATCGCACGAGGGTACATGCCGTGCTGATTGTTTATTATTTATCACACGAGGGGACATGCCGTATTGATTGTTTATTATTTATCGCACGAGGGGACATGCCGTGCTGATTGTTTATTATTTATCACACGAGGGGACATGTCGTGCTGATTGTTTATTGTTTATCACACGAGGGGACATGCCATGTTGATAGTTTATTATTTATCGCACGAGGGGACATGCCGTGCTGATTGTTTATTATTTATCGCACGAGGGGACATGCCGTGCTGATTGTTTATTATTTATCACACGAGGGGACATGCCGTGTTGATTGTTTATTATTTATCACACGAGGGGACATGTCGTGATGATTTTTTATTGTTTATCGCATGAGGGGACATGCCGTGCCGATGTGTTATTGTTTGATGCACGAGGGGACATTCCGTGCTGAGTGATTTGTGAGGTGATGCACGATGGGACATGCCGTGCCGATGTGTTATTGTTTGATGCACGAGGGGACATTCCGTGCTGAGTGATTTGTGAGGTGATGCACGATGGGACATGCCGTGCCTTGTGTTATTCTTTATCTGTTCTGAGGCGTTAGATTCCTACTTTTACTGTTACATTTTAGTTGTTACCCTATTCCACTATGCTAGTATTTGTTGCACGTCTTATCCCCAGCATGACTCTCCCCGTATCTGTTTATACTTGTTTCTTTCCGTCGATATTCTCCTGTTATAATATAAAATTGCACAGGTATGTATGTTGTTGTCGGTCCTAGCCTCGTCACTATTTCGCCGAGGTTAGGCTCGGCACTTGCTCAGTAAATGGGGTCGGTTGTGCTGATGCTATACCTGCACTTCTTTATGTTGTGCAGATTACGCAGCCAGACCCGACGGACACTGACGGAGGGAGCATTCCACCAGTTATTCAGAAGACCTCGAGGTAGACCCGTAGACGTTCGTGGGCCTTGGCGTTACCTTCTACCGTTCTCTTTCAGTTCTGTCGTATTTTATAGTTTCAAAGACAGTCATATATAGTTATTTTCAGACTATTGTATTCAATAATCTCATAGACAGTTCGTGAGTATGTGACACCAGTTCTGGGATATGGATATGGGTTTTATTACGAAGTTACTATATTATTTTGAATTTAGTTAACCTTCCTATTGTTGACCATCGATGCCTTAGTTATCTCATTTATTTTAGTTGTTAATGAGTTTACTTAGTTCAGACGTTGGCTTGTCTAGCGGGTTCAATGTTAGGCGCCATCACGGCCTGAAGGTGGGATTTTTGGTCGTGACAAGTTGGTATCAGAGCCCTAGGTTGCTTAGGTCTCACAATTCACGGACAAACTTGGTAGAGTCTGAAGGACCGGTACGGAGACGTCTGTACTTATCCCTAGAGGCTGCAAATTTAGGAATAACTTCATATATTTCATTCTCTGTCGTGCTATTTGAATTCTAAATACTAATTGAGTCTTTATCCTACTCTCTCGCAGATGGCGAGGACGCGTGCTTCCTCATCGACCGATCAGCAGCCTGATCCTCCTATTGCAACTCCTACGAGGGGCCGAGGCCGAGGCCGTGTCAGAGGTCGATGCAAGGTTCAACCCAGAGCAACATCCCTAGTAGAGGTCCCACAAGTAGACTATGCCGGTGAGGTTCCTGCTCACACGGTTCCAGCTGGACCAGCTCAGGTCATAGAGGGGTTCATTGCCACCCCAGTACTTCAGGACGCTCTCGTCCGCTTGGTGCGACTTATGGAGTGTGTGGCTCAGGCCGGTTTTCTTCCTACTGCACCAGCTGGTTCTCAGGCTGGGGGAGGGACCTAGACTCCTGTCATCCACACCCCAGAGCAGTTTGCCACTCAGTTTCAGGCCCCAGCACCTCAGACAGCTGGAGTAGCTCAGCCGGGTATTGTGGCACCGGCAGCCGAGGGTGCATCTATGTCAGCAAATGCTCTATGGAGATTGGATCGGTTCACCAAGTTATTCACTACTACATTTGCTGGTGCACCATCAGAGGATCCCCGAGATTATTTAGATAGTTGTTATGAGGTTCTTCGGAACATGGGCGTTGTGGTGTTCAATGGAGTTGACTTTGCTACATTTCGTCTTTCGGGTTCCTCTAAGACTTGGTGGAGAGACTATTGCCTAACCAGACCAGCTAGGTCTGCACCATTGACTTGGGCTCAGTTCTCCGAGCTAATCTTGGGAAAGTTTCTTCCCATTACTCAGCGAGAGGATCTTCAATGGCAGTTTGAGTGCCTCCAGCAGGGATCTATGTCTGTCACTCAGTACGAGACCAGGTTCATCACTCTATCCATGCATGCACTTATGATACTTCCCACTGATCGGGAGAGGGCTTAGAGATTTAATGAGGGTCTAGCTCAGCCTATCAGACTTCAGATGGCCAGGGAGACGGGTACTGATATCTCCTTCCAGGATGTAGCTGATGTGGCCAGACGCATTGAGATGGTTTTATCCCAGGGTGGTGGTCAGGGGTCTTTACAAGAGACCTCGTCATGTCGGCCGTTTCAGTGGTGCCTCATCTGGAGGCAGAGATTCCTTTGGCAGAGGTCATCCCCCTAGACCTTATCAGTCAGCACTCCAGGCATCCCGCAGTGCATCATCAGCTTCCATCAGTGCACCGCCGATTCAGAGTCTTCAGAGTAGTCATTCTGGTCGTCATGAATAGTTCGAGGGTCAGTATTCTCATCAGCGAAGGCTTGCTACACTTGCGGTGGTATGGGGCATATTTCTAGGTTTTGCCCCCGAGGTTTTGGTAGTTCCCAGTATCAGGGTTCCCGTGCCATGGTTCCCGCATCAGGTACACCCTCGCCCCCTCAGCCAGCTAGGGGTGGTCGTGGTGCTAGAGGTGGAGGTCAGAATCATAGAGGTGGAGGGCAGGTCATGAGAGGTAGGGGTCAGCCCGTAGCAGGTAGACCTAGAGATCTATAGGTTGGAGAGGCTCCACCCTGATGCTATGCTATTCCGGCCATGCCTGAGGCTGAGGCCTCTGACACAGTTATCACAGGTATGGTATCAGTTTGCAGTCGAGATGCTTCGGTATTATTCGATCCGGGTTCTACTTTCTCTTATGTGTCTTCATATTTTTCCCCTTATTTGAGCATGTCCCGTGATTCCCTGAGTGCTCCTGTATATGTGTCTACCCCGGTGGGTGATTCTATTGTGGTAGATTGAGTCTACCATGCTTGCTTAGTAGTTGTTGGTGGTATGGAGACTCAGGTTGATCTTCTGCTTTTGGATATGGTGGACTTTGATGTTATATTGGGGATGGATTGGCTATCTCCCTATCATGCTATTCTGGACTGTCATGCCAAGACAGTGACCTTAACCTTACCTGGAGTACCTCGTTTGGAGTGGAGAGGGACTCCTTGTCATTCTTCTAGCAGAGTTATTTCTTATATAAATGCTCTGCCTATGGTCGAGAACGGTCGTTTTGCCTATTTGGCCTATGTTCGTGATTCTAATACTGAGGTTCCTTCTATGGAGTCCGTACCTGTGGTTCTTGAGTTCCCAGAGGTTTTTCTTACTGACCTGCAGGGTATGCCACCCGACAGGGATATTGACTTTTGTATCGAGGTGGCTCAGGGCACTCAACCCATTTTTATTTCGTCGTATCGTATGGCCCTGCCAGAGTTGAAGGAATTGAAGGAGCAGTTGCAGGATTTGTTGGATAAAGGCTTCATTAGGCCTAATGTTTCTCCTTGGGGTGATCCAGTGTTGTTTGTCAAGAAGAAAGATGGCTCAATGAGGATTTGTATTGACTACCGGCAGCTGAATAAGGTTACTATCAAGAACAAGTATCCTTTGCCGAGGATTGATGATCTGTTTGACCAGCTTCAGGGTGCTACAGTGTTCTCCAAGATAGACTTGAGATCAGGTTACCATCAGCTGAGGATTAGGGCTTCTGATGTACCTAAGACGGCCTTTCG
This sequence comes from Nicotiana undulata, assembly GCA_005239495.1. Lineage (NCBI taxonomy): Eukaryota > Viridiplantae > Streptophyta > Magnoliopsida > Solanales > Solanaceae > Nicotiana > Nicotiana undulata. The sequence goes on from ML248972.1 coordinate 94,062, forward strand.
TACTCATTGTGGGCATTATGAGTTCATGGTGATGTCATTTGGATTGAAAAATGCCCCCGCTGCTTTTATGGAGTTGATGAACCGAGTGTTCAGGCCTTATTTGGATTCATTCGTTATTGTTTTCATTGATGACATATTGATATACTCTCGCAGCCGAGAGGAACATGAGCAGCACCTTAGAGTCGTCCTCCAGACTCTGAGGGATAGTCAGATGTATGCCAAATTTTCCAAGTGTGAGTTCTGGTTGAGTTCGGTGGCATTTCTGGGCCATATTGTGTTGGCAGAGGGTATCCAGGTGGATCCCAAGAAGATTTCGGGAGTCAGAAATTGGCCTAGACCCACTTCAGCTACAGAGATTCGGAGTTTGTTGGACTTAGCAAGTTATTATCGCCGATTTGTGGAGGGTTTTTCATCTATTGCACCCCCGATGACCAGGTTGACCCAGATGTGTGCCTAGTTCACATGGTCAGATGAGTGTGAGGCGAGTTTTCAGAAGCTCAAGAAGGACTTGACCACGACACCAATGTTAGTTTTGCCTACAGGTTCAGGACCGTATACCGTGTATTGTGAAGAGTCACGGGTTGGGATTAGCGCAATGTTGATGCAAGATGGAAAAGTTATAGCCTATGCTTCTCGTCAATTGAAGATTCATGAGAAGAAATATCCAGTTCATGATATGGAGCTAGCAGCTATTGTTCATGCATTGATGATTTTGAGGCATTACTTGTATGGTGTGCCTTGTGAGGTGTTTACGGATCATAAGAGCTTACAGTATCTATTCAGGCAAAAGGAGTTGAACATGAGGCAGAGAAGGTGGTTAGAGTTACTGAAGGATTATGATATTACCATTATTTATCATCCGAGGAAGGCCAATGTGGTGGCCGATGATTTGAGCCGGAAGTCAGTCAGTGTGGGCAGTCTAGCTTATTTATCAGTCGGAGAGCGACCTCTTGCGTTGGATATTCAGGCTTTAGCCAACAAATTTGTGAGGTTGGAGGTTTCTGAGACTGGCAGTGTGTTGGCCCATACCGTGGTTCGTTCTTCATTGTGTGATCGTATTCAGGCCAGCCAATATGATGATCGTCATTTATGTGTTCTTAGAGATACGGTCCGACACAGAGGTGCCAAGAATGTTACGGTTGATGATGAGGGAGTTCTGCAGATGCAGGGCCGTATTTGTGTGCCTGATGTTGATGGTATTCGTGAGTTGATACTACAAGAGGCTCATAGTTCCCGATATTCCATTCATTTGGGCGCCGCAAAGATGTACCAGGACTTGCGGCAACATTTTTTGTGGCAGAGGATGAAGAAGGATATTGTAGCTTATGTAGCTCGGTGCTTGAACTGTCGGCAGGTTAAGTACAAGCACCAGATACCTGGTGGTTTGATGCAGCACATTCAGCTTCCTAAGTGGAAGTGGGAGCGTGTCACCATGGATTTTGTAGTTGGACTCCCACGGGCTCAGAGGATGTTTGATGGTTTGGGTTGTGGTGGATAGGGAGACCAAGTCAGCGCACTTCATTCCGGTATCAGTTTCATATTCAGCGGAGAAGTAGGCAAAGATATATATGAGAGAGATTGTTCGATTGCATGGTGTGCCCTTATTCATTATATCAGACAGGGGTACTCAGTTTACCTCCCATTTCTGGAGAGTATTTCAGCGAGAGTTGGGCACGCAGATTGATTTGAGCACAGCATTCCATCCTCACACGGACGGTCAGTTCGAGCGGACTATTCAGATTTTGGAGGATATGTTGCGGGCTTGTATTATTGACTTTGGTGGTTCATGGGACCAGTTCTTGCCTTTATCTGATTTTGCCTGCAACAACATCTATCAGTCGAGCATTCAGATGGCTCTGTATGAAGTGTTGTATGGTGGACGATGTCGGTCTCCAGTTGGATGGTTTGAGCCAGGAGAGGCTAGATTGTTGGGTTCCGAGTTAGTCCAGGATGCCTTGGACAAGGTGAAGATTATTCAGGATAGACTTCGTACAGCTCAGTCCATGCATAAGAGTTATGCGGATCGCATAGTTCGAGATTTGGCATTCATGATAGGAGATCGGGTATTTCTTCGAGTGTCGCCTATGAAGGGCGTGATGAGGTTCGGGATGAAGGGCAAGTTGAGCCCTAGGTACATTTGTCCATTTGAGATATTGGATAAGGTAGGAGAGGTGGCATACCGACTTGCCTTGCCGCCGGGCTTATCAGTCGTGCACTCGGTGTTTCATGTGTCTATGCTACGAAGGTATATTGCGGATCCATCTCATGTACTTGATTTCAGCGGTGTCCAGTTGGACAAGGATTTTTCTTATGAGGAGGAGCCGGTAGCCATATTGGCACGACAGGTTCCTCAGTTGAGATCGAAGAGTTATCCTTCGGTTCGTGTTTAGTGGAGAGGTCACCCTGTTGAGGCAGCGAACTGGGAGTCCGAGTCCGATATGCGGAGCCGATATCCCCATCTTTTCCCTGATTCAGGTACCAGTCTATATCCGTTCGAGGACGAACGTTTGTTTTAGAGGTGGAGATTGTGATCACCCAAAAGGTCATCCTATGTACATTTTATTATGACTGTGTTCCGAGGCCCCGAAAGCCTCTGTGAATCTCACCTCGATGTGCGTGCGCAGCCTGAGCGCGTGGTCAGGAAGCCTTCATGTGGAAACTTGATAAAGAATTGAAATTATGATAACTAATTGAATAAAGTTGACTTTGGTCAATATCTTTGGTAACGGACCCGGACCCGTGATTTGACGGCCCTAGAGGGTCTATTGGGAAAAATGGGACTTGGGCGTATGACCGGAATCGAATTCCAAGGTCCCAAGTCCGAGAAATTAATTTTTAAAGAAAATTGTTTTTTGGAAATAATAAAGGCTTATGAAAATGAACCTCGATGTGAAACCTATGTTGTCGGGCCCGTATTATGGTACCGGAGCCCGAAACAGGCTCAATATGAGTTATTTGAGTTATCTGTGAAATTTGGTAAGGAACGGACTTGATTTGACGTGTTTCGAATAAAAAATGGGAAATTGAGAGTTAATGAAGTTATAAGGATTTCCTTAAATTTGAGATTTGGTTTGGAGCATGATTTTATGTTATCGAGGTCTGAATGTGATTCCGAGACCGGGAATAGACCCGTTATGTAATTTATGACTTGTCTGCAAAATTTGATGTCATTCCGAGTTGTATAGGTCGGTCCGGCGCATTGTTATAGAATCAAGAACTAGAAGTTTCTTAAGTTGGGATTCTAGGGGGTTTGGGATGTGATTTTGAGACTTAGCGTTGTTTTGGGTGTTCCGAAGGCTCGATCGAGTCCGTATTATGAATTAGGACTTGTTGGTATATTTGGACGGTGGCTCGGGTGGGACTAGGTGCCTTCCGGACACCCAACGGGGCTAAAAACCAGCTAGAACAACTGCTGGTGCAGCTGTTGCTGGTGTGACCGCAGGTGCGGTGCCCAGCCGCAGGTGCGGGACCGCTCCTGCGGCCCTAGCCTCGCAGGTGCGGAGGTTCCGCAGGTGCGGTTCCTTTTCCGTAGGAGCGGAGCCGCAGGTGCGGTCTCCAGCTCCGTAGGTGCGACCCCAGCCTGCCTTGCCATTTTCCGCAGGTGCGATCTTTTCTCGCCGGTGCGGTCCCAAGGCCGCAGGTGCGGAACCCCTATAGGGCAGACTGTTTTAAATGCCAAAAACACGAGATTTCCTCATTCCCTTCATACCAAAAATCCCATTAGAGACTTGTGAGCTTGGGAAGGACACACCACGACCTAGCTACTGTTAAGGTAAGTTAATTCCTTCCTAATACTAGTTTCATGCATGAATAGTTAATGGGATTACCTACTAAAATAATGGAAAATCAAGAATTGGGTAGTAAATTTAGGGTTCTTGAGAAATTCGCGTATTGTCCGTTTAATTCTATGAATTCAAGTAGAAACTTCATATTTATGATCCTTAGACTATGGGTGAGTTATTCCTTCGAGAATTTTCGGTCTTCGAGTGTGCGGGCCCGGGGTCGAATTTTGGTATTTTTGGAAGAATGATAGGAAATGTATATCTAGGCTTTGGAATTGGTTTATAGAGTAATTATTGATGTTAATAAATCAATTATGTCTTGATATTATCGATTCAGAGTTGGATTCGAGAGGAAAGGTTGTGATTGAGGCTTGACTTGCACTTTGGAGCCGAGGTAAGTGTTTGGCCTAACCTTAGCTCGAAGGATTATGTATAGAGTCTTATTTGCTATGTGTAATTCATGTGCAACGTATAGGTGAGGTGACGAGTACCTATATGTTGTGGTCAAGCATGCTCGTGAGTCAATTGTGATGAATCATACCGTGTTCTTAATATTCTATGTACTATAAGTAAGTGGTGATTTAGAAGCGATACATTGATGTCGTTTCACGACGTGGGGAGTTATTGAGTTATTTGTTTCAGTTGAGGTTTTACTGTTGAAATTATATCTCTGAGCAAGTTTGGTTATAGTTGAGTCCCTTGCCGGGACGATAGAATTTTATTGAGTATTTCTGTACACTTGAGATTTCTTATTGTTAGTTTGCACATTATATTGCTGATTGTTTATTATTTATCGCACGAGGGTACATGCCGTGCTGATTGTTTATTATTTATCATATGAGGGGACATGCCGTGTTGATTGTTTATTATTTATCGCACGAGGGGACATGCCGTGCTGATTGTTTATTATTTATCAGACGAGGGGACATGTCGTGTTGTTTGTTTATTATTTATCGCACGAGGGGACATGCCGTGCTGATTGTTTATTATTTATCAGACGAGGGGACATGTCGTGTTGTTTGTTTATTATTTATCGCACGAGGGGACATGCCGTGCTGATTGTTTATTATTTATCACACGAGGGGGCATGTCGTGTTTATTTTTTATTGTTTATCACACGAGGGTACATGCCGTGTTGATTGTTTATTATTTATCGCACGAGGGGACATGACGTGATGATTGTTCATTATTGATCACATGAGGGGACATGCCGTGTTGATTGTTTATTATTTATCACATGAGAGGACATGCCGTATTGATTGTTTATTATTTATCACACGAGGGGACATGCTGTGATGATTGTTTATTGTTTATCGCATGAGGGGACATGCCGTGCCGATGTGTTATTGTTTGATGCACGAGGGGACATTCCGTGCCGAGTGATTTGTCAGGTGATGCACGAGGGGACATGTCGTGCCGATTGTTTATTATTTATCGCACGCGGGGCTATGCCATGCTGATTGTTTATTATTTATCGCACGCGGGGCTATGCCATGCTGATTGTTTATTATTTATCGCACGAGGGGACATGCATGCCGATGTGTTATTGTTTGATGCACGAGGGGACATTCCGTGCCGAGTGATTTGTGAGGTGATGCACGAGGGGACATGTCGTGCCGATTGTTTATTATTTATCGCACGAGGGGATATGCCATGCTGATTGTTTATTATTTATCACAAGAGGGGACATACCGTGTTGATTGTTTATTATTTATCACACGAGGGGACATGCCGTGATGATTGTTTATTGTTTATCGCACGAGGGGACATGCATGCCGATGTGTTATTGTTTGATACACGAGAGGACATTCCGTGCCGAGTGATTTGTGAGGTGATGCACGAGGGGACATGTCGTGCCTTGTGTTATTTATTATCTGTTCCAATATGCTAGTATTTGTTGCCCCTCTTATCCCCACCATGACTCTCCCCGTATCTGTTTATACTTGTTTATTTCCATCGATATTTTCCTGTTATTATATAAAATTGCACAGGTATGTATATTGTTGTCGGTCCTAGCCTCGTCACTACTTCGCCGAGGTTAGGCTCGGCACTTGCTCAGTACATGGGGTCGGTTGTGCTGATGCTACACCTGCACTTCTTTATGTTGTGCAGTTTACGAAGCCGAACCCGGTGGACACTGACGGAGGGAGAATTTAACCAGTTATTCAGGAGACCTCGAGGTAGACCCGCAGACGTTCGTGGGCCTTGGCGTCACCTTCTACCCTTCTCTTTCAGTTCTGTCTTATTTTATAGTTTCAAAGACAGTCATATGTACTTATTTTCAGACCATTGTATTCAGTAATCTCATATGTGACACCAGTTCTGGAATATGGATATGGTTTTTTTTACGAAGTTGCTATAGTATTTTGAATTTAGTTAACCTTCCTATTTTTGACCATCGATGCCTTAGTTATCTCGTTTATTTTAGTTGTTAATGAGTTTACTCAGTTCATAGGTTGGCTTGTCTAGCGGGTTCAACGGTAGGCGCCACCACGGCCTGAAGGTGGAATTTTGGGTTGTGACAGTAATGTGTCTCTTAGCATGTCTATAGTTCAGTTGATCCCATGCTCTTTCGAGTGACTGCTTGACTCCAGGGTACTTATCAGATTTATGTTTTCATACCATGTCTAATTACTGTTTGTTTCCTTATGAGAGTAAATATAGCTTGTCCTTAATACTAGCATGTATACTTAACCTAATCAGTACCTTTCAGGCTTTGTCTTATTAAGTGTTATGCATTTATGCATGAAGAACTTTGTAAATCTTGCCTACTTGTTTTCCTAACTCTTTCAAAGCAATTCTACCTATGTCTCTAAGTCTTGCTGACCCTTTTGATCAACTTCTCTATGATTGTTTTTGAACTCTACTATGTTTGCTTCCTAAAATCAAGAATGTCTTTTCAATTCTATCCCTCAACAATTTCCTAATTTTTTATGTGTTGCCTATGCTATCATGAATACCCATCCTTAGGCTATTTAGGTTCTGCCCTTGACCTCCCTAGTGTGAGCACTTCTCGGGTTCCATGTGAGACCCTTATGAACTCTGACACATTGAGGTTTTGTTTCTAATATCCCTGTAACTGTTTCTGATCATTTTCTCTCTAGTGTTAGCACTGCCCTGGGTTCTTGAAGCCCTTGGGAACGCTAACACACTAGAGATTTGGGTTCTTTGTTTTATGGGTGAATCATTCACCACTTGTTATGGTATATCTATGAATATGAGCCTTGGAGTTGTTATGGATTGAAGGCATGGGTTGTCCAGGTGTATTTGGGCCTGTTGTAGGCTCTCTATTTTTTTTACTTATTCTGTAATTCATTCATTAACTTTGGTTTGTAATAATTGTTGTAATAAAAATTCTCGATATTTAGTAAAATTGGGAAGGGGTCCTTATTTTCATTCGCAAAGTTGGGTAGAAATCCTGCCTATAGGTTCTATATTTGTGTTGTTGGCTCTGCCTATAAGTTCCATATTATATTGTTAAAATTGTATGTTAGAAATCCTTCCTATATTACTAACACTGTGATCTGTTAGAAACCTTACCTTTAGGTGTATCAATATGTCCAATAATTGTGTGTTAGCAACCATGCCCATAGGATCAATACTTTGCTTAACTATGTGTGCAAATTCTTGCTTGTATACTGTTTTAATTCTTGAAATCATGCCTATAGGGTTTAAAATCACTTCAATTCTTGAAATCATGCCTATAGAGTTTTAAATCACTTTAATCTAGAAATCATGCCTATAGGGTTTAAAATCAGTTTAATTCTAGAAATCATGCCTATAGGGTTTAAATCAGTTTTAATCATAGAAATCATGTCTATAGGGTTAAAATAGTTCACTTGTAGAAATCATGCCTAAAGGGTTTAAATAAATTCACCTGTAGATATCATGCCTCTAGGGTTAAAATAAGTTCAATTGTAGAAATCATGCCTATAGGTTCGATTAAATATTTCTGAATGTGCTTCTGTGATTATCACTGTCAATCACCTAGACACCTGCATATAGGATTAAACAAATAATTCTGAACATATTCCTATGACTTGCTATTATTTACTATGTATAAAACGCCCAGATACTACGTGTCACGGCCCAAAATCCTAACAGGTCGTGATGACGCCTATTGTGGAACTAGGCTCGCCAACAATCGCATTACTACACATTTGTTCTATTATAATATTTCGAAAATCAATAATAATCAGCAAAATAAGTAATTAACATTTTTCTCTGAGTCTTTAAGCAATTATAATATAATTCAACGGTCTAAACTAATGGTCCAAGACTGGAGTCAACCGATCACAAGAATCTAAGAAATATGCTAACTCTGCTAATTTCATAAACAATGTCTAGGAATGAAATACTAATACTAATAAGGAAGGGAAATGGAGGAGCTGCGGACACTGGACAGCTACCTCGAAATCCCAAAGCTGATGACAACGAACTCGGACAACTACTGCTCCGAACCAGTACATGGATCTGCACACAGGGGTGAAGGGAGTAATGATGAGTCCGCCAACTCAGTATTAATGAAAATAAATCACATTCTGAGAATAAGAATCACACAGCACAGATACACCAATCCACAAAACAGTAAAACATCAAGTCTCCATAAATTATACATCAAATACATAAGTTCGAAAACCAGTTTCCATAAAATCCTTTGAAACAAGTATATCTTTCAATATTTCTCAGTAAAACTCTCAGTAATATCAGTTTGCAAAATGAAGTGATTCATAGTAAAAAACGGAGTAAAATATCATCTTAAATTTGCCCCTCGAGCAATAATTATCACTCGTAACTATTTCCCTCAGCACCTCACCATCACTTAGTATCAGCCCCGCATGCAACCTCACTGTCACTCATGCCTCCCAATCACTCATCACTCGGCACTCACACTCAGTAGGTACCTGCGCTCACTAGGGGTGTGTATAGACTCCGGAGGGGCTTCTACAGTCCAAGTGCTATAAACAAGCCACATCATGGAATAAATCACTCTCAGGCATTCAACATCTCTCATATCATAACATCCTCACAACATTGGCCCTCGGCCACACCCAGTCAGACACTCTCAGCATGCCACTCGAGCCATGAATAAAATGGGGTTCTCGACCCAAAATAGTATTTCATTTCAAGAAATAGTAATATTATCAAATAAAAGTGTCAACAACTTACCTCAAACTATCTTGAAAAGCTACTCTGCAACCCGCTTGCCTCTCGAATCAACTTCCGAGTGCTCCAAATCTATAAAGATCAGATCTTTCTCACTAAATTGTGCTAAAGGAATGAATTCCAGTTGAAAAATACCAATTTTAGCAAAAAAAACCCGAAATTAGCCAAAACCAGACCCCCGGGCCCGCATCTTGGAACTCGACAAATTTTATACCAAACTGTTCTTCATCATCTCACGAGTCCGTACGAACTCTAAAATCGGAGTTTGTTTGACCCCTCAAATCATCCCCTAAACGTCTCATAATCTCGAGCCCTAATTCCATCTTTTTCTACCAATTTTCATAAATTAAACGATGATAATTTGATCCCTAATCACATATAATCGAGTTTTAGGGTCCAAAATCCTTACCTCAATGAAGAACAACGATTTCCTCTCTTAAAAATCACCTCAAAAGCTTCTTCCCGTTCAAAAATGGTGGAAAAGTGGGTTATGGTCGCGGAGGGTTTTAATTAATACTTTCCAGGTCCGGACACTATGCGATCACGGCTCCAGGAGTGTGTTCGCGGTGTAAAAAATTTATCAGCCCTTATTTAACCCTATGCGATCGCGGCCTCCTCTATGCGATCGCATAGAACAAATTTTCCAACAGTCTTCTCCAACTCTTCTGGATAGCCTCTAGTATAATGGTCATAACGCTTTGTAAAAAACTCCAAATTACAATTTGCTTAACTTTTAGAAAACTAGACATCAAGAGATACAACTTTAATTTTTGGATCATCTTTAAATTCTTTATAGATTGTGAGTTATAATCTTCCAAAGTCGGGACAGTGCAACAAAAATTTTACTCTATGCGATCGCGGGAAGCCTTATGTGATCGCATAGAAAAACTAAGTTTTTCCTAATTTTCTCTATGCTAACACATCCAGATCAATGCTATCGCACTGTACACCCCTGAAGCCAAAAACCAGCAACTATAAATGGCCTAGAAATGGCCCGAAACCACCCGAAACTCACCCGAGACCCTCTAGACCTCAACCAAAACATACCAACACATCCCATAAAATCACACAAACTAAGTCGAGCCTTCGAATCACAAAAAACAACGCAAAAACACTAAATCACATCGAATTCAAGCCTATGAACTTTGAAATTTCTAAATTCCACCAACGATGCTGAAACTATCCAAAACACATTCGATTGACCTAAAATTTTGCACACATATCCAAAATGACATTACGAACCTGTTCGAACTTCTGGAGTTCCATTCCGACCTCGATAGCCTATTTTCGACTGCCGACCGGAAATCGCCAAAAACTAACTTTCGCCAATTCAAGCCTAATTCTACACCGGACATCACAAAAATATTCCGAACACACTCCTAAGTCCCAAATCACCTAACGAAGCTATCTGAGCCATAAAATCCGCATTCCGAGATTGTTTACCAATAAGTCAACTCTCAGTTGACTTTTTCAACTACGAAGCTATTTTTAGAGACTAAATGTTTCAATTATCACTACAACCATTCTAAACCCGAGCCAACAGACTCTAACACATCATAAACAACATAACCAACCTATGACAAGGCAATAACAGCAATAATAATGCAAATTCTATGGAACGACCGACCGGGTCGTTACATTCTCCCCCAATTAAACATACGTTCGTCCTCAAACGTGCCCAAAGTTGTTCCAAACACCACCATAATTGCTTTGTAACCTACCATGCACATATTCGGAGGTGATTCCACGTCACCTTACCCCATATAGGTCTAATAGCACAACACTACTGAAATTTCGAAGTCCGATCCTGACCCATAAACCTTAGAACTAAATTTCCACTTTTGAGTCCATTCACAAGATCAAATTTCCACGACTATAAGCTGAAATAGTCTGAACACGCTATATCAAGCCATATCCACAACACAAGATGAAATCACATAATACACCGCATGACTCAACACTCATAGCGATGACTCCTACTCCCAATCGTTGTTCATAACAACCCAGTACCGGTTAATAACCTCTTATCAAATAACACCTCGCTTAAACACCTTCATATGGTGCCGATGATGAAAGAAACACGTAGAAACCAGCAACCATTCGTCCGATTAGCTTCAATACTATCCAGAGCAATAACTTGTGCAACTCGTGCACTCAATAACAACATCCCAAGAGCTCAATTAATAAAATAGAGAAGACTCACACGAGAGGACTATCCTGCCATTAATATTGCCATTACCACATCATGCTAAAAGCCTGATACACATCGTGAAACCATATCACACAAATCTGACACCAAGGATCATACCTCTACCTACCTGAGCTGCAAAGCGTGATCCCATCCAACCGTTGGACCACATGACATACTCCAAGCCACCTTGCTCAAAATCAATAACCATGCAAAATTTGACATCAATTACTCAAAGTGCATTGACATAACCACGGGGAAATCGGACGATACCATGCCACCCGAACCAGAAAGAACATGACCAACACGTCTCAATCCTGCAACACCCAATTACATACCTTACTCAAATCTCGCTATAAACCCCTGATAGAACTACACCCTATGCACATATATAACCAACAATCACAACTCCTCGAAACACCGAAAGGTAACTTATAGATCACTCAAAAACACGAATAAGCTTTGTGACAATCAAATGGTACATCCCTCAACAATAGCGATTTGGGGTCAACAATTCCGACTCAGTGTAGAACACACACCCATACTGGCCTACCAATAATTATATTCTAAATCAACTTTGGTCATCCACATAAGGTAGATAACTCTCCAAAGGTTCATAATGACTGGATCATTACCTATACTAACACCTGACTAGCTTTGCTCGCATCCTCGTAGTTCATTACTACAAAAATAATTTGTTCATGAAAACTCCCAGTATCAAAATCCACGAGGCGCACCAATTACCATATCTGATCCCAATTCCACCACTCAAATATATAACACACCCCTAATACTTTATCATTCCACGAGGGATACCCACATAATTCCTCTGTGTCACCAAGAAACATTGAATATCAGCAGTCGATCCAACAAGAGAGTGTCGTAACACCAATGAAACACCCTTATTCAAACGCATTGCCTTAAACACATTGTCTTTAATGAATGTATACTCTTATCCAGCCACCCAATAGTGGTATCCTTTACCTAACCATCTGAAACTGCCAGTTCTGACCTTCCTTCCAGAATTGAACCGTGACCTCACATATGTCACTCTCCACTATACAAAAAATACCGCATACACCATGCAATCTTATGATAAATATGAGAACTTCATGCTCCCTTCCTACCCACAAACAACTATGTACCCAACTAGCCAAGAACTTTCCATTTGATCCCATGTAGAAGCAAATTCATTATACATCACATGGCCATCACGCTAGTAGAAATATACATCTCTAACCGTGGTAGAACCCATCAAGAACTCCCGAATCACATTTTTACAACACCAAACCGCCAAGACTGAATCTTTCCAACTCAACCAAGCTACGCATGCCACCAAATTCCAAGAGAATTGCTAAGAAACACCTGTAACAACTCATTACCTTATAAACACCCAAAGAACTAACCATATCCCTTATCATGTCGATCCAACGTACTACCAAGTTGTCCTATTTATCCAAGTTCCTTTTGACTTACCTTCGAATTGATACTTCTTCTTGCCATAATACCGCAATTCTCAATCCCGACTCACCGCACGAAACCCGAGCATAAATAAATATACCATCTAAGGCTCATAAGTCGCTGAATACTCTCTCAAACATCCCCAAAGCACCACATAAAAAATACTTACCCTGAATAGACTTCATGCAAATTTAAAGTCATTACCTTCGCTTTCCTGATACTGATGAATAGAATCCATGAAAATGCAAATTCACCACAAGCCTTGACACCTTCCCCTTAAATATCAGTACTAGCCCTTCTCACACCTTGAAGATCCTCGATCGCTACATATAACCTTGAATCCGTCTGTACCATTCTCGAAAGTCATTTACTCTACGTAATTTCAATTACACTAACCAAGTAAATAGAACGACCTGACCCCGCTTGCAATCCACATACTAGGAAAGTAATCCACACCCTTGAAGCAACAAGCACACTCATACATTTCACACTCAACACTTACCAGTACAACTCCATCATTTAATGAATTCCACTATCCGTAAAGTACATTACAACTTGTATCAAATAAATTTCCATCACTCGAGTCATTCCTAGACTCCACCTCTGTAGGTCATAACTTATTCACCAACATACCTCGAACCGAAACCAATACAACACATAATCGTGTAATCAACTTATCATTAGCAGACTCCCCCACTTGGCTCAAAGCCAAATATCAAGGCAAACAATAACTCATGATGCCCACACATTATCACTGTCACTCTACTGTGGTGAGGTTCAACTAAATCCTCCATAAGCTTATATGACCCAAACCATCTAACACTCAAATCAAATGCAAATCTCGCATCCACCATTGTAATGGTCATGCCAACTCCCACGAGCGATCTAAACTCAAATTACAACATACATCATTTACTGATAGAGAGAACTTACTACAGATAAACATAAGGGTCACACACCTTAGGACAACCCATAGGAGATACCCCTGCCTGCTTAACCTCAAAATGATATCTCCCTATACACTTCCTAAAATCATAGCTATCACGCAATCACTATACCTTCCGACATTAGAACACAACCACTGCCTGCTCAAGACATCCCATTTAGCGGTATAAGAACCTGAAGCTGATGACAATACTAACACTGGGGCTTTGGTCAAGGAATTTTTGATCTTCTGGAAGCTCTACTCACACTCGTTTGACCACATAGATACCTTCACTGGACACCACGTGTCCCAAGAATGCTACTGAATTGAGCCAACAATTCACACTTGGAGAACTTCGCACAAAGCTTCTCCCCCTATATCCTTGTAATACCATCATCAAATGTCGAGTACCCTATCCCTGGCTACGAGAGTATGGCAGGATGCCATCAATAAATACAGTAACAAAGGAGTTATAACACGGCTGAATACACCGACAATCAAATACATAGACGCTGTTGGGGAATAGGTCAGCTCAAAAGACATCACAGGAACTCAGAACATAACAGGAAAACCCACTTCACTCCAAAACTAAACTACACGAGAGGTCCTTCAATACTCATAACTCGAAGCCATATTCTAACTCAATACAGAAGTCAAATAATCAATGGTTCTTGCCACATCTACCACCAATTCATTTTTGTCACAATCAAACAACCTGAATACATCTAACTATCCGATCACACTCACCATGTAGTCCTCTAGTCACAGAACTCTATTAGTAAGGACACAAACAGACATATAAGTCCCCCAACACATGTGCTCACCCAAATGAAATCTCAACACTCAAGCCACAAACAAAAATCCGGCCTCAAGTCCTTCCGACTGGCCCATTATCAACATGCTAACAATCACATCTCACCCATGGAAGTCGCAAGCCGACGACGCACAACTGATACCAAGCGCTCGCATGCACATTAAAATACATGTAAGGAAGTCAAAGAGTTACGCTTTGGATAAGTAAAACGGATTCGCACGACAAGAATTCAAGAATGTGGAATGTATCCTAAGGGTTCTGTAGCCTCTCGAAGATAAGTACAGATGTCTTCGTACCGATCCGCAAGACTCTACTAAACCTGCTAATGACCGTTGAGTCCTATGTAACCTAGAGCTCTGATACCAACTTGTCACGCCCCAAATCCTAATAGGTCGTGATGGCACCTATCGTGGAACTAGGATAACCAACCATCACATTACTACACATTTGTTCTATTATAATATTTTGAAAATCAATAATAATCAGCAAAATAAGAAATTAACATTTTTCTCTGAGTCTTTAAGCAATTATAATATAATTCAACGATCTAAACTAATCCCCCAAGACTAGAGTCAATCGATCACGAGCATCTAAGAAATAAACTAACTTAGCTAATGTCATAAGCAATGTCTAGGAATAAAATATGAATACTAATAAGGAAGGAAAATGGAGGAGCTGCAGACACTAGACAGCTACCTCGAAATCCCAAAGCTGATGACAACGAACTCGGACGACTACTGCTCCGAACCAGTACTTGGATATGCACACTTGGGTGCTGGGAGTAATGATGAGTACGCCAATTCAGTAGTAATAAAAATAAATCACAATATGAGAATAAGAATCACATATCACAGATACACCAATCCACAAAACAGTAAAACATCAAGTCTCCATAAAGTATACATCAAATACATAAGTTCGAAAACCAGTTTTCATAAAATCCTTCGAAACAAGTATATCTTTCCAATATCTCTCAGTAAATCTCTCAGTAATATCAGTTTGAAAAATAAAGTGAATCATTGTCAAAAACGCAGTAAAATATCATCATAAAACTGCCCCTCGGGCCATAATCATCACTCGTAACAATTTCCCTCAGCACCTTACCATCACTCAGTATCAGCCCCGCGGGCAACCTCACTGTCACTCATGCCTCCCAATCACTCATCACTTGGCACTCGCACTCAGTAGATACCTGCGCTCACTAGGGGTGTATACAGACTCCGCAGGGGCTACTATAACCCAAGCGCTATAAACAAGCCACATCATGGCATAAATCATTCCCAGGCACTCGGCCTCTCTCATATCATAACATCCTCACAACATTGGCCCTCGGCCACACTCATTCAAACACTCTCAGCATGCCACTCGGGCCATGAATAAAATGGGGTTCTCGACCCAAAATAGTATTTCATTTCAAGAAATAGTAATATTATCAAGTAAGAGTGTCAACAACTTCACAAGAAAGACTGAGTGTAAAAGCATAGTTTCAAAGTACTGAGAATATCACTAAAATAGCCCCCCAAGGGGTTAAAACAGATCAGCACTAGGCCCCAAACACGGCTTATAGCCCAAGTATAACAAAACATAATAATATTAATAACCATATGTTTTAAAAGCGGTTTTGCAACTTAATGGTTGCCCAAAAAGGAACATTTTTCCAATTTTCAAATTCGTGCACGCCCCACACTCGTCATCCAGTGTGTGCGTCACTCCAAATGCGTGAAAGGATGTAAAGTCTGGGGTTTCATACCCTCATGATAGGATTTAAAGACATTACTTACCTCAAACTAGCCCAAAATGCTACTCTGCAACCCGCTTGCCTCTCGAATCAACTTCCAAGTGCTCCAAATCTATAAAGATCGGATCTTTACCATTAAATTATGATAAGGTAATGAATTCCAATTAAAAAATACCAATTTTAACACAAACCCCAAAATTAGCCAAAACCCGACTCTCGGGCCCGCGTCTCGGAACTTGACATATTTTATACCAAACTATTCTTCATCAACGAGTCTGTACATATAAAGAACTTTAAAATCGGAGTTCGTTTGACCCCTAAAATCATCCCCTAAAGGTCTCATAATCACAAGCCCTAATTCTATCTTTTTCTACTGATTTTCATAAATTAAACGATGATAATTTGATCCTTAACATATAATCGAGTTTTAGGGTCCAAAATCCTTACCTCAATGAAGAACAATGATTTACTCGCTTAAGAATCGCCTCAAAAGCTTCTTCCTGTTCAAAAATGGTGGAAAAGTGGGTTATGGTCACGGAGGGTTTTTATTTATACTTCCCAGGTTCGGACACTGTGCGATCGCAGCTCTAGGAGTGCGTTCGCGATGAACAAAATTTACCAGCGCTTATTTAACCCTATGCGATCGCGGCCTCCTCTTTGTGATCGCATAGAACAAATTTTCCAACAGCCTTCTCCAACTCTTCCAGATAGCCTCTAGTATAATAGTCATAATGTTTTGTACAAAGCTCCATATTACAATTGGCTTAAATTTCTGAAAACTAGACATCAAGAGCTACAACTTTCATTTTTAGATCATCTTAAAATTCCTTATAAAGTTATAAGCTTCCAAAGTCGGGACAGTGCAGCGGAAATTTTACTCTATGCGATCGCGGGAAGCCTTATGCAATTGCATAACACAACTAGATTTTTCCAAATTTTCTCTATGCTAACGCATCCAGATCAATGTTATCGCACTGTTCACCCCTGAAGCCAAAAACCAGCAACTAGAAATGGCCCGAAACCACCAGAAACTCACTCGAGACCATCGAGACCTCAACCAAAACATACCAACACATCCCATAACATCACACAAACTTAGTCGAGCCTTCGAATCACCCAAAACAACGCAAAAACACTAAATCACATCGAATTCAAGCCTATGAACATTGAAATTTCTAAATTCCACCAACTATGCCGAAACTATCCAAAACACATCCGAATTACCTAAAATTTTGCACACACATCCTAAATGACATTACAAACCTGTTCCAACTTCTGGAATTTCATTCCGACCCCAATAGCCTATTTTCCACTGCCGACCGGAAAACCAAAATTAACTTTCGCCAATTCAAGCCTAATTCTACACCGGACATCAAAAAAATATTCCGAACACACTCCTATGTCCCAAATCACCTACTGAAGCTATCTGAGCCATACAATTCGCATTCTGAGATTACCAATAAGTCAACTCTCAGTTAACTTTTTCAACTACAAAGCTATTTTTAGAGACTAAATGTCTCAATTCTCACTACAGCCATTCAGAACCCGAGCCAACCGACTCTAACACATCATAAACAGCATAACCAACCTATGACAAGGCAATAATAGCAATAATAATGCAAATTCTATGGAACGACCGACTGGGTCGTTACACTACGCTATGCTAAAATCAGTTGGCAAGTATATGTAGGTCCTAATTAAGAAATTGATTTAATGTATAATTTCCTGTCTGTTCGTTCAATGCCACATAGATATCCTGCTTATAGTACTCAACAATCAATAAAACCTGCTAATAAGCTTGTGTACATCTGTTGTTTATATGTGGAGCCTAATTTGAGCCCATATTTATCCTACTTGAAAGTCCTAATTGTTTTGTATGTCGCTTAGAATTTTAAAATTTTGAGAAACTTAGGCCGAGTCTAGAACCATCCTAAATAGGGGTCTCAATGCCTCTAGGACCATATATAAGGGAAGGTTAGAGCAATCATTGGACACGAGCTAGAATTAATTAGAGCGATCTATGTAAAATCTCAAAGATAGTAATCGGGTAGCAGGAGATGATAGTTTGTGCCCGCTGAATAATATGAGTAAAACCCCCATCTTGGGGGAATTACGAAGTATTATTTATGTTGCACGGGGTGATCCTATGAGCTAAAAACCTTTAGGACCTCCCCCCCTATCCCTATTAAATATTCCCTTGCTTTCTTTAGACTAATTCACATAATTTAAGTTTGGCTGGGACCCACCGTTGTGGACCTCGAGGGGTGCCTAACACCTTCCCCTCAAGGTAATTTGAGCCCTTACCCGGTATTTGGAGATACAAACTGGTATAATCTGAGTTATTTGCTATAGGTTCCCTAACGTACCTTAATACGTTAGGTGGCAACTCTCCCAATAATCTATTCCTTTTCCCTTCTCTCAAAAGAAGTTGTCAAATGTCGAAACCCGATTTTGCGAGAAAAAGAGGGCGCGACAATGACAGTAAATTAATGAGAAGCTATTTTCCAAACAAGGAAAGAGTTGAGAAGTCATACTTAAAACAAATTATAACAAACTGTAGTTGGGTGAACGACGAGGATGTAGTAAAGTTGTGTATTCTATATATCATAGAATTTTTCCTTTGTCCTTCAGTCAAAGACAATGCAGGGTTGATAGATCATTTTATGTTCTATTTGGTGGACTAAGAATAGCATGCGAACTACACATGGGGTAGTGAATCTTATACACAATTGCTTCATTCTATTAGGCACAAGCTCAACCCTTCTGTTCATTTTTATGTCATTCGAGGCTTTACACTAGCTATGAAAATATGTTTGTATGAGTGTTGCTCTACCGTCAACACTGATATAGCTACAAAGGTTGCTATTATATCCCTCGCATACTTAGTTGGTCAGCTAGTAAGGATAAGATATGGTAAATGGTTTTCACTTATGCGCAGACAATCTAAGACAAATTATCTACAACTTTAATACATATTATGTCGACGTCACTCTCATTTATGTTTTTCACCCAGTTCACCAATATAATTGAAGTACCTGAAGAGCTTTCAAGAATGAATTTGCCCGATAAAGTTGAATACATCCTTGAAGAAGTTGAAACCAAGTCCGAGCATCCGATAGATGATGCATCTCCATCTAGACACAAGCAGGCAATTGGAAAAGATGACAAGAAAGATATTTTGAAACAAATAAAAAATATGAAGAAAAGATGTTGACAAGGTAACATATATACATAAATCTGGAAGGTTTCTTTAATTTATGTTATGCAAATTATTCCGTTAACTCTCTATATTTTAATATGTAGGTTGGTTTAGATCTGTGATCTTTAAAGAAAGACGTTTTTGAAGAACTAGGTAGCATTCAACTACTACTTAATGACTCTATCAAGGTAGTTTTGCAGGTGATAAACAGTCAAAAGGATAACATTGATGCCAAGGTTTCATTTGAAATATTTTCATTTTACACAATAGTTTTAATCACGTCTGAGTTTATATTATTGTTCATAAAGTATATAGCCTAACAAATTAAATGTCTGCAGTTTGCTGTGAGTTCTACAAAAATTGATGAGCACTCCAAAGTAAAGAATAATGAACACTTTCCGGGAAGTACTGATAAACCAGTGCATGCTAGCAGCAGTAAAACATGCATCTACAATATATCTACAATATAACTACAATAAATCTACACATATCGACAATAAATCTACGTATATATACATGCCTACATTATGCCGACGATAAATCTACATATATATATATATATATATATATATACATACCTACATTATGCTTATAATATATATATATATATATATATATACATATATATATATATATATATATATGTATTGTCTAAATTTGTATCAACTAATATGCATTATATTTCCAATGGTTTCTTAGATACAAGGCACGTGAATGATATAGAAATTGAGGAGAATGTTATTGTAGGTGTTGATTTATCTTCCCAATTTGAATGGGCATTTGATTAGGATAATGCAGGTATGAGTTAGTACATGTTATCATCACATTTCAGAATACATTTTGCATATCAGATGCAGAACAACATTTGTGATGACCCAAAAGTTCACCCTATATAAATTTAGCTAAAACTGTGTTTAGAGGCCCCGAGAGTCTCCGTTAATCTCACTTCGATGTGCGTGCGCAGCCTGGGTGCGTAGCCAGGAAGCCTTTATGTGAAAATTTGATGAAAAGTTGAATTTGCAGTAATTAATTGAATAAAGTTGACTTTGGTCAACATTCTTGGTAAACGGACCCGGACCCGTGATTTGACGGTCCTGGAGGGTCCGTAGGAAAATATGAGACTAGGGCGTATGCCCGGAATCAAATTCCGAGGTCTCAAGTCTGAGAAATGAATTTTTAAAGAATTTGTTTTTCTGAAAATAATAAAGGCTTATGAAAATGAACCTCGATGTGAAACCTATGTTGTCGGGCCCGTATTATGGTACCGGAGCCCGGAACAGGTTTAATATGTGTTATTTGAGTTATCTGTGAAATTTTGTAAGGAACGGACTTGATTTGACGTGTTTCGGATCAAAAATGGGAAATTGAGAGTTAATGATGTTTTGAGAAAATTATATAGAAATAAGGATTTCCTTAAATTTGGAATTTGGTTTGGAACGTGATTTTATGTTATCGAGGTCCGAATGTGATTCCGAGACCAGGAATAGTTCCGTTATGTTATTTATAAGTTGCCTGCAAAATTCGATGTCATTCCAAGTTGTATAAGTCGGTCTGGCGCATTGTTATAGAATCAAGAACTTGAAATTTCTTAAGTTATTAGGGGTTTTGGGATGTGATTTTTAGATTTAGCATTATTTTGGGTGTTCCGAAGGCTCGAGCGAGTCCGTATTATGAATTAGGACTTATTGGTATATTTGGACGGGGGCTCGGGTGGGGTCCCAGCCTTCCGGACACCCAACAGAGCTAAAAACCAGCTGGAACAACTGCTGGTGCAGCTGTTGCTGGTGTGACCGCAGGTGCGGTCCCAGCCTCGCAGGTGTGGAGGTTCCGGATGTGCGGTTCTTTTTCCGCAGGTGCGGTCTCCAGCTCCACAGGGTCAACCCCAGCCTGCCTTGACCATTTTCCGCAGGTGCGAGCTTTTTCTCGCCGGTGCGGGACCGCATGTGCGGAACCCCTGTAGGCCAGACTTTTTTAAATGCCAAAAACTCGAGATTTCTTCATTCCCTTCATACCAAAAACCCCATTACAGACTTGTGAGCTTGGGAAGGACACACCACAACCTAGCTATTGTGAAGGTAAGTTAATTCCTTCATAATACTAGTTTCATGCATGAATAGTTAATGGGATTACCTACTAAATTAATGGAAAATCAAGAATTGGGTAGTAAATTTAGGGTTCTTGAGAAATTGGCGTATTGTCCGTTTAATGCTATGAATTCAAGTAGAAACTTCATATTAATGATCCTTAGGCTATAGGTGAGTGATTCCTCTGTGAATTTTCAAGATTCGAGCATGCGAACCCGGGGTCGAATTGTGATATTTTTGGAAGAATGATAAGGAATGTATAATTAGGCTTTGGAATTTGTTTATTGAGTAATTATTGATGTTAATGAATCAATTATGTCTAGATATTATCGACTCGGAGTTGGATTCGAGAGGAAGGCTGTGATTGAAGCTTGACTTGCATTTTGGAGCCAAGGTAAGTGTTTGGCCTAACCTTATCTTGAGGGATTAGGTATAGAGTCTTATTTTCTATGTGTAATTAATGTCCAACGTATAGGCAGGGTGACGAGTGCCTATATGTTGCGGTCAAGCATGCCCGTGAGTCAATTGTGATGAATTGTACCGTGTTCTTGATATTCTTTGTACTATGAATAATTGGGTACTTAGGAGTGATACATTGTCGTTGTTTCATGACGTGGGAAATTATTGATTAATTGTTCAGTTGAAGCTTTTACTGTTGAAATTGTATTTCTGAGCGAGTTTTGTTATAGCTGGATCCCTTGCCGGGACGATAGAATTTTATTGAGTATTTCTGTACACTTGTGATTTCTCATTGATTAGTTGCACGTTATATTGTTGATTGTTTATTATTTATCACATGAGGGGACATGTGTGATGACCCAAAAGGTCATCCTAAGTAATTCCAGCTAAATATGTGTTCCGAGGCCTCGAAAGCCTCCGTTGATCTTACCTCGATATGCGTGCGCAGCCCGGGCGTGTAGCCGGGATGTCTTTATAATTAAAATTTGATAAAAATGAAATTTATGATAATTAAATGAATAAAGATAACTTTTGTCAACATTTTTGGTAAACGGACCCGGACCCGTGATGTGACGGTCCCGGATGGTGTGTAGGAAAATATGGAACTTGGGCGTATGCCCGGAATCGAATTCCGAGGTCCCAAGCTCGAGAAATGAATTTTTAAAGAAAATTGTTTTTCTGAAAATAATAAAGGATTTTGAAAATGAATAATTATGTAAAAGCCGTGTTACCGGGCCCGTATTATGGTTCCGCAGCCCGGAATAGGTTTAATATGATTGTTATGAGTTGTCTGTAAAATTCGGTAAGAAACGGACTCGGTTTGACGTGTTTCAGATCAAAAATGGAAAATTTAATAGTTTATGAAGTTTGAGAAAATTCTATGGATTTTGGAGTTTAATTCATTGTTTTTGATGTATTTTGGTGGTTTAATTATTTGCACAGGTCTGTAGGATGTTTATGAGGTTGTGTGTGTAATTGGTTTTGAGCCCCGTGGGCTCGTTAGAGTTTCGGGTAGGCATCAGATTGCAAAAAGTAGGAAAAAATCTGGTGTTCCTCAAGTTTTTCTGGTGTCTGATGCCTCCTTCAGTGCGATCACAGATTCTTCCCTGCGATCGCATAGCATTGACATGTGATGGGGTCTGATGCACTATGCGATTGCACTTGCTTCTCCGCGATCGCATAGTGTAATAGGTAGGAAGGGGGCTGGGGGGTTAGTTGTTCAGTGCGAACGCACCTTAAAGGGCGCGATCGCGGAGGGTCCAGGGTTAATACTGTGCGAACGCAGGTGGGGTGCTGCGAACGCACAGAGGTTAGCATAGGGTCTTGGGCTGGGTAGAATTTCCCTGTGCGATCGCACAAGGGCCTCTGCGATCGCTGAGCTTAAGCAACTTACCTCTATGCGAT
>ML248974.1:0-51370 GCA_005239495.1 Nicotiana undulata
AACTGCTTTCACTGTACCATTTGGGAAATACGAATGGAATGTAATGCCATTTGGTTTAAAAAAAATTATGGGGCAGATCCAACCATGTAAATTAAATGCGATAATTTAATTTAGGCGGTATAACCGACCATAATGCATAAATGTAAATAAGCAAGATTGAAGTAAATAAGAACTTGATTGATTATTGAAAGGGCAAAAATTGATATACAAGTTCAAAACTTATAATATATTAGGGAGAGAGCTCTAACCAATTCTAGAGGGAGAGAGGAGAGAGTTCTTTCTCAAGTAGTGGTGTGTAAGGTATCCCTTACAAGTGACTTGGGGTGCTATATATAGCTAAAAATGTAAAAATTACATATTGTTTTCCAATGTCATCTATGATGTCATTAGGAGTAAATGGAAGCTGATGTCATGGATGATGTCAATTGTGATGTCATTGCGTCATCATGCTGATGTAATTTTCAGAAGAAGAAAAATAAACCAGGGACAAATTAGATCAGGGTCTTCTTCTTCTTCTTCTTCTTCTTCTTCTTCTGATTTGTCAGACGAAGATGCTTGGTTCTGTTGACTCGGAACTTGAATCTTCAGAGAATCAAGAATTTTTTCCATTTGCTGAATGAAGTCAAGCCTGCTGCTGGAACCGGCTAACTGTGCGCTTGCGATGGACTTTTGTTGGAGAAATAGTATTTGGGCAGCATCTGTTATTGCCATATACTGCGGATGAGACAGGAACCATTTCTCCACTGCTGGTTCCTAGATTCATAGATGCACGACAGGTTGAAAAAACCTCCACCTCCGTGGACTTCTGTCTACACCAATATTATCAAGGAAATCAAATTGAAAGTCAAGGACCTTCCTTGCCTATCTCTTCCTGACCCTTCTGCATTTAAAATAGTTGAAACTGATGCATCAGATATTGGTTATGGTGGCATTTTAAGACAGAAAAGGGGTAACAAGGAACAAATTGTTGCATTTGCATCAAAACATTGGAATAATTCCCAACAAAATTATCCTACAATTAAAAAAGAGATTTTAGCAATTGTTTTATGCATTTCTAAATTTCAAGCTGATTTGTTAAATCAAAAATTTTTGCTAAGAATTGATTGTAAAGCAGCGAAATCCGTTTTACAAAAAGATGTGGAAAATCTTGCTTCTAAACATATCTTTGCTACATGGCAAGCTATTTTATCTATTTTCGATTTTGATATAGAATATATCAAAGGGAGCTCAAACTGTNCAGTTTTATATCTATCCTTAGAATCTATTTGAATTTGCCAAAATCCTGATTTTAAATCAAATTTTGAAAAGATAGTTGCAGCATAAAGTCGCTGAAGTAAATCCTTCTTGTTTGGGATAGGATATCTAATCCAACGAAGTGCTTTGTTCAGAGGTTTATAATTTATGACTAACCGAGGGACACCTCGTTCAATCTCGGAATTTTTATTGACATAAAAGGCAGCACAACTCCAAGGAGATTTACTTGGAGAAATGATGCGTTTTTCAAGGAGGTCATTGATTTCTGTTTGACAGTGAATTGTTAGCTCATGATTCATCTGGATAGGACGAGCCTTTGTGGGGATGGTTTTTTCATCAAAGTCAGGTTCGTAAGGGAGCTTTACAATGTGTTTCTTGCGATTCCAAAAGGCTGTAGGTAAATCAGCACAAAGTTCGCTTTCGATTTTGGTTTCCAAAGTCTTTATTTTCTCTTGTAGAGAGGAATCTTGAAGTTGCTGTTGCATTCTTTGGAAAGCCACTTCTTCTTTTAGGAAATTGATTTGTGCTTGTTTACTGTTTATGGTAGACAAGAGTTTTACCATTGGTGGTCTATCAAAAGGAAGAAAGGTTCTACATCCTACCCGTTCGATTATAATGCCTTGTTTTGTTACCATAAAAGGTATGAGTTCCTCGATGAAGGGAGTACCTAATATAACTGGATTAGTAATATCTTTTACTAATACAAAAGAATTTGAGACTGACAATGGAGAATTATCTACTGAGGATCTAACTTCGACATTGGATAGTTTGAATTTAATCCCTAGTTTATCTCCGTTTGCAGCCCTTAGACCTTCTTTGGTTTTTTCAAAGAATTTGGTTGGAATAAGTCCTTCTTGTATGCAATTGAGATCTGCTCCGGTATCAAATAGGGCAATAATATCTAGGGTAAAGGATTTATTAATAATTAGGATGACTCTCATGTGCCATTTTCTTATGGAAATTCTGGAGAGGTGGTTGACAAAAACTTCCTTTTCAGCAGATTTTGCTTCGGTTGGTTTGGGCTCTCCCGTTTTGGTAGAGAGTTGTTGTAGAACAAGACGATCTAGTTCTTGTTTAGCCTTAATTTCTCGGATTTCTTCTTTGAGAAATGCGATTTCGTTTTGGAGATCCTGGGTGGTTACTGCTTTAGGTTTCTGGGAAGGGAATCTACCGAGGATATCGGTAATGTTGTAGGTATTGGCAATTCGAGGATGATTTGAAAAGACACTAGAGGAAGAGGTAGAGGGCTTATCTATACATCTTTTATATATATATATATATATATATATATATATATATAAGATCCTGTTCCATTTTTTTCTCAAAAATAAGCAAAAGTCTATCTTTTTCAAGATTTGTTATATGCGATGTATGAAATTATCCAAAACTTATTTAATTTCTAATATAGAGCTTGACATAACTAATTGAACTTATTTTATTAGTACTTTTGTTTATTAAACTTGAACCTATTAATACCGAGGGAATTGTATTTCATCACTTTGTTTTTCAACTACGAACCTCATGCTGAGCCGGAACCACTGGGAGTATAGGAATGTACTCTAGGGCCTGATCCACATGGACCCTCTGCTCAAGAGTGCGGGTTGCAGGACTTTGTTCCCCTCCCCCGGCTTGAGATGTGGCTGGGGCTATCGGAAGTAGCCCAGCCTGAGTCAAGGTGTTGAATATGCTCATGAACTGAGCCAAAGTCTCCTTGAGAGCTAGAGTAGCAATAGGGGCCTCCTAAGGCGGCCCTCCAACTGGAGCTGCTGTGGGCCCCTCTGTCTTCGCTCTCGCCGGTGCTCGGGTTGCACCGCATGCTCGTCCTCTACCCTGGCCCCTGCCTCTGGCGGCTCTGACTGGGGGCTCGGGAACCTGATCGTCGGTCCTTCCGGTACGGGTCCTCACCATCTGTGAGAAGGAATAGAATAGAGTTTTAGAATTTTTTGATGTTAATTACTCGCACGACAAGGAAATCCAAAGAATATTATTGTTCTTAATAGTTACACAAGCTCCCAAAGATAGATATAGACGTCTTCGACTGATCCACGAGACTCTAATAAACCGGCTTGTGACTTGTGACTCCTATGAACCTAGACGCTCTGATACAAACTTGTAACGATCCAACTTACCCTCTGAAAGGTATCGTGACGGCACCTAGTCTCTACGACTAGGTAAGCCTAATTAGCGGATAAACTTAAATAAAATACGATAAATAAATACAGATACAGAGGAAAATAAAGGACGAAATCTGAATAATCATAGCGATGCCGCTCGGCATGTACAAAATATGAACCCCCAAAGACCCGGATTGTCACAATATAGTCACAAGCTCCTACTCTACTGTAGCTCTAAACAACTGGAAAGTACATAAGAAAAATCTCTATAAGGAAGAATCGAAGGTGACCCGTAGGATTCTAAGGACGCGACAGAAATACCTTGCGGTCTCCTGGAGCAGCTGCAACGACTAGCCACGTGATTGATAACTCGTACCTGGATCTGCACACGAAAAACATGTGCAGGAAAGGGCATGAGTACACCATATTTGGTATCCAGTAAGTGCCAAGCCTAACCCCAGTCAAGTAGTGACGAGGTAAGGTTAAGGCTCTACTGGATTTCTATATAAATCAATTTAAAACAGTGCGAAGGATAAAACTTTCTACAGTAAACAGTTAAAGGAATAATTTAAAATATAACAGTAAAGAGATCCCTCGGCTCATAACAATGTAACACAAAGTAGAATCTCCCGGGATACCGTCCCGTAGTTCCAAGTGATTATGCAGTACATGGGGATCTCCCGAAATACGTCCGTTGTCCCAAAATAAATATGTAGTACTGGGGGTTTTCCCGGAATACGTCTGTAGTCCTAATTTAAATATGCAGTATAGGGGGATCTCTCGGAATACGTCTGTAGTCCAAAAATTTATATGCAATACAGGGGAATCTCCCGAAATACGTCTGTAGTCCCAATTTAAATATGTGATGCGAAATAAAGGACAAATAAGGCATCAATTTTTAAACAATTCATCAAATCGCAGGTAGGGAAAAGCAATAAGCTAAATAAACATGACGTACGGAGTATCAGATAGGCCATTCAATATTAAACAGGTAGGCATACTTTTCCTAATCTAAGTTAAACAATTTAACACATTAAAGCAATATAATAGGAGAAAAACAATTTGTAATTTTCGAATGAAAAATGGGATTTTTGCAATATGACCCATGTACGTACTCGTCACATCACGTACACGGCTCCCACACAACAATTAATGTAAAACATCCTAAGGGGAAGTCCCCAACACAGAGTTAGGCAAGCCACTTACCTCGACTACTCAATTCAACTCGAAACCACGTTCTTACCACAAGTACCCGACTCCAAATGGCCCAAATCTATTCAATTCAATTGCATAATTAAAATATAACTTTAAGTAACTAATTTAACTAATCAATTCGAAGTTGAAACGCGAAATTAGGAAAATCGCCCCAAAAGTCCCCCGGGCCCACGTCTCGGAATCGGGTTAAAATTATAAATTCCGAACACCCATTTACTCACGAGTCTAACCATATCAAATTTACTCAAATATGATACCAAAATTTCGATCAAAACTCAAAAACTCGGCCTAGGAACTTTTCTCAATGTTTCCCAAATTTTCACCCCAGATTCAAAATTAAGTGATAAAATTAAGCATAGATTACCGGGAATTAATCAAAACCAAGTAAGAATCACGTACCCCAAAAACCCAAGTGAAACTCTCTCCAAGAATCATCAAATACCGAGCTCCCAAGTTCAAATTTTGAAAAATGACTCAAACCCTCGATTTTGGGTATTTTAATTCTGCCCAGATGTGCCTTAATCGCGATCCTGGAAGTACACATGCGATGGCGAAGAGAAAACTTCACTGCCTCAATTTATTACACTATGCGAACGCGTAAACCCCCTACGCGAACGTGATGGAATAACTTCCCAGCCCCTACGCGATCACGGTTGACCTCATGCGACCGCGAAGAGCAAAGCTCGACCCGCTGTTGCCTTACTTCTTCTTCGCGAACGCGGCCTAGCCCACGCGTACGCGATTCATCACTTTGTCACACCTACGCGTTCGCATACTCCTGCCCGCGAACGCGAAGAACAAAACTCCCCTGGCCTAGTTTATCCTACACGATCGCAACTCCCTTCACGCGATCGCATATAAGGAAACCAGCACCAGCAAAAATCTGCTATCTTTCAAGTCTAAATTTAGCCCGTTGAGCATCCGAAACACACCTGAGGCCCCCGGGACCACAACCAAACTTACCAACCAGTCCTATAACCTCATTCAAACTTAGTCGAGCCTTCAAACCACATCACATAACACAAAAACAAGAATTACACATTAATTCAAACCGAAGAACTTAAATTTTCCAAAATCCACAAATGATGTGGAAACACGTCAAAACTAATCCGAATGACCTCAAATTTGACACACATGTCACAAATGACACTACGAACCTACAACTATTTCCAGAATTCCATTATGGTCTCGATATCAAAATTTCACCTATCGGCCGATATCGTCGGAATTCTAACTTTTGCCAATTCAAGCCTAAATCTACTACAGACCTCGAAAACACATTCTGGAGGTGCTCCTAACCCCAAAATCACTCAACGGAACTAACAGAGTCGACGGAATTCCATTACGGATCCGTCTTCACACAATTCCGACTACGGTCCGATTTCTAAGGCTTAAACTCATAATTAGGGACTGTGTGTCCCAAAACTCTCTGAATTCCATAACTAATCACTCTGTCAAGTCCCAAAAACAGAAACAAACGTGGGAAAAAGCAGTTATTAGGGCATCAGGGCGCTAACTCTCAAAACGACTGACCGTATCGTTACACTATCTCCTCTATATCATCAGTATTTCCTATTTTATAATTCTCCCTTGACACTAGCTCTGGAAGCAATACAACAGTATCTCCTCAAAATACTATAGATTCATCTAATGCACAACCTGTTGATCCCTTAGTATCTGCTGAAATTCCAAACTTATCAACTACTTTAGACTCCAGTACATCACCAAATATAGAGTCCTCTACTGAGGCCTCAGCATCAGTGCCTCATCATGAGGAACCTGAACCTAGCATAAAATCTCTAAGAGTGTCTAAACCACCACTTTGATGAAGGACTTTGTGGTTTCAACTCATGGGAAGTCCAATTGTTTTTATCCCATATCAAACTATGTGAGCTACAACATTTCTTTTGTCTATAGTGCTACACTTAGTGCCTATTCATTTATTGCTGAACCACAGTCCTACAATAAAGCAGTTCATAATCCTAAATGGATTGTTGTTATAAAGTCAGAAATCATAGCACTAGAGGAGAACAAGACTTGGAGCATTGTTGACTTGCCAAAAGGAAAGGTTCCTATTGGATGTAAATGGGTTTTTAAAGTCAAATATACAGCCTCAAGATCAGTAGAAAGATACAAAGTAAGGCTAGTAGCTAAAGGTTACAGTCAGCAGGAAGGGCTAGACTATATAGAAATTTTCTCCCTGTGGCCAAAACGGTCACTGTCAGGTCAGTTATAGCAGTTGCAGCAACTAAGCATTGGCACATATTTCAAATAGATGTGCACAATGCCTTTCTTCAAGGAGATTTGCTTGAATAAGCGTACATGGACATCCCACAAGGTTTTTCTACCCAGGGAGGGACATGCAAAGTCTGTCGACTACATAATTTATTATATGGCCTCAAACAGACACCAAGACAGTGGAACAAGAAGCTCACTTATGCCTTGCTGCAGCTTGGTTTCACTCAAAGTCATTTCAATTACTCCTTATTTACTAAGAAAGTGCAGGATAGACCGGTGCTTGTTTTAGTCTATGTTGATGATCTTTTGGTTACAGGGAGTTGTCCTCAGCTTATTCTACAGACTAGATGTGATCTGCAACTCAAGTTCAAGACGAAAGATCTTGATGAGCTCAAGTTTTTCTTATGCATTGAGTTTTCCAGATCAAGGGAGGGTATTATCATGAATTAGAGAAAATATGCTTTAGAACTAATTGTTGAACTGGGACTTGGAAGAGCTAAGCCTATTGGTGCTCCATTAGAGCAAAATCAAAAGCTTACCTCTACAGATTATGACAGCTTCATCAACACACATACACTGACAAAGACAATGCAGATATAGATCACCTACTACCTGATGCTAGCTAATATCAAAGATTAGTAGGGAGACTTCTGTATTTGACAATGACCAGAGCAGACATTGACTTTACTATTCTGGTCCTTAACCAGTTTATGCATAAGCCCAAGCAATCTCATATGGAAGTTGCACTAAGGGTAGTTGTATTGGTAAAAAATAGCTTCACACGTATGATGATTCTTGATGACTCAGCCAGCTACGTGGAGCTAGGAAAACATGACAACTGGACAGGTTTTCTATAAAGAGGTGCGGGTCAAATAGGCACAACGCAATATACCTACGAGGTAATTAGTTACGGGAGACTCAATCTGACTGAGACAAGGAAGAGACACGGTCAAAATGAATCCGGACAGAGCTACGGGCAGATTCAAAGATCTTTAATTAATGATTCACACGTTACACAACCTTCATGCAACAGTTACGGTTATTATTTGTAACGTTACATTAATGTCATAATTAATCATTAATTAGTGATCATTGTAAAAGGTAGACATTATATTGAGAAATTCCCTATATAAGGGGAAAAAATATAACTTGTAATGGGCATTCGAACGACAATCATAATACACTTTACTTTCTGCACATCTTAGTATTTTTTATTTACTTACTTATTCATAATTATCATCATTTATTTGGTTATCAGAAACCCGCGTTTATCCTAAAATTAGCTTTGGTCAATGAATTTGATTCTTTGGTTAAACAAATTAGTTCTGTTACCGGGAATCTGATTATCTTTGTTTACTTTTCAAGCAATATCCTCTGAACTATGTCGAACCCCAATGACAATAACCAACAAAGGGATGGAACTCCATCACCCGTAGGAACCCCTCGAGGTTCAAGGGAGCAATCCCCAGAAAGATCCAACAACAATAACAATGGTAATGATCAAACAGTAGAACAAGATCAAGTAAAGCAAATGATTGAAGAGTATGTGAGCCAAGCTTTGCAAGAATTTGCAAGGGGATTACCAACAGCATCACCTGCACCATCATCACCACCCCCCAATAATACCATCTCTGTGGAGAATCCTCAGTCTGGGTTGGCAAACTCAGGAAGGGGAGATACTCCTAATGAATCTCTCGAAACGAGACCAGGTATGTCTAGTAGCTCTGAATTGCAAACTTTATTACTAACCTTGCAGAAATAGATGAAGGAACAAAACGATTGAATCGAACAAATTTCTGGAGTGCCATCTATTATCAAAGGCATTGACGTTGATAGATATTCTCAACAACCCTGGAAACCAAGCGCAGCACCCTTGCCTATTCCCAAGAAGTTCAAAATTCCTGATGTTCCTAAATACGACGGAACAACTGACCCACAAGACCGTGTGACTGCTTTTACCACCGGAGTTAAGGGCAACGACTTGACAAAACAAGAAATTGAGTCAATCTTAGTCAAAAAGTTTGGAGAAACGCTTACCAAATGAGAGTTAACCTGGTATTCTCTTCTCCCTGAAAACTCTATTGATTCTTTTGTTGAGCTTGCAGATTCCTTCATAAAAGCACACTCCAGTGCACAAAAAGTGGAGAAAAGAATGGAGGACATATTTAAAATAAAACAAGGATACACGGAACTACTCCGTGAATTTGTAGACAGGTTTCAACGAGAACGAATGCTACTACCAGGGGTGTCTGATAACTGGGCAGCCATGGCATTTGCAAGCAACTTAAATGACAAAAGTTCAGAAGCCACGGTAAGACTAAAGGAAAGCTTGAGAGAATTCCCAGCTACAACATGGAATTATGTCTATAACAGGTACAGCACCAAGCTTCGTATAGAAGAAGATACCATCGCTCGTTCAAAAGACGAAGATCGTATCAGTTCCAGGTGTTCCGAATCAGATAGGAGATCAGGTAAAAACAGGTATGATC
The DNA here is from genome assembly GCA_005239495.1 of Nicotiana undulata. Taxonomy (NCBI): domain Eukaryota; kingdom Viridiplantae; phylum Streptophyta; class Magnoliopsida; order Solanales; family Solanaceae; genus Nicotiana; species Nicotiana undulata. Next base: position 9,311 of record ML248974.1, read on the forward strand.
CTTACATGGGACCCTCGGGACGAGACACTCGTCCCAGGTTCGAAAACACTCGGTCAGAATATAGACCATCGAGCAGAGATGCGGGCTCATCCTCATCAGGATTGAGGTGAACAAACTAGAGGTAATGCACGAATTGGGGATCACACCTTCAATGTAAGCACTTCCGAACTAGTTTCAGCATTAAGAAATATGGGTGATAAGGTTTGATGGCCCAAAGAAATGTGGTCCAACCCAAATAAAAGGAACCCATATTTCTGGTGTGAATTCCATAATGATCACGGACACAGAACCACAGATTGCAGATTTTTGCAAGGTGAGATAGAACAATAATTGAAACAGGGCTACTTAACGGAATTGTTTAGTGAAAAAGGTAAGCAGGCATACATGAAGAACAGGCAGGAGCCCCCAAAACCTCCATCTCCAAAAAGAACTGTCAATGTGATACACGGAGGTGAGGAAGTAAACGGTGTGGCTTGCAAAGTAGCCACGAAGTTCACAATTACACACGGAAAGCGGGTTCATGAAAATCCAGATGCAGACAATATAACCTTTGATGATGCAGATATCAGCGGATTAATGCTCCCCCACAATGATGCTCTGGTAATATCCTTACTTATTCATGACACTAACGTAAAAAGAGTGTTGATTGATCCAGGTAGTTCAGTCAATATTATTTTGCTAAGAATCGTGGAAGAAATGCTATTGGAAAATTAAGTAATCTCGAAGGCACGGGCCATATCAGGGTTTGATAACTCTACGGTTATAACCAAAGGGGAAATTAAACTTAGAACTTATGCTAAGGGAGTAATCAAAAATACAAGGTTCCAAGTCATCGAGACTGACATGGCTTATAACGTGATCATGGGAAGACCATGGATCCACTACATGAAAGCAGTACCATCCACCTTGCATCAAGTAATTAAATTCCCTTCTGATTGGGGAATTCAAAAAATTAGAGGCGATCAGCAAACCGCGAGAAATATAAATTCCGTGGTACACTACAACAAAAAAGTAGAAACGGAAGAATCAAAAGATAAGGAATTCTCCCAAACAGGAGATGTTGCCCAAACAGGTATAGAAGAAATTACTATCCCAATAGGTACGGAAGATATTATTGCTAAAACGGGAACGGAAAAAGATAGCTATGAGAAGGTGAAACAAGTCACCACAGAAGAAATACCAACTCACACAGACGCAGATTCAAGACCTGACGTCATTCAAGAACCGGAGGAAGATGAACACATCAAAACAATGACGGAAGAACTCGAAGTTGTTCCCTTGTTCGAACAAAGGCCTGAACAGAAAGTTCACATAGGCACGAGGCTAAGCCCAAGCCGAAGAGGTAAGCTAATTGATTCTTTAAAAGCTAATGTCGATTGCTTTGCATGGTCCCATTCAGACATGACAGGTATACCACCAGAAGTGATGACTCATAAACTAAATGAAGTTCCATCCTTCGTACCTGTTAAGCAGAAGAAAAGAAAGCAAGGACCATTCAAGAACCAAGTGATTGACGAAGAGGTACAAAAGCACTTGAAAATTGGTTCAATACGTGAGGTAACATACCCTAACTGGTTAGCTAACACTGTGGTAGTGCCTAAAAAGAATGGTAAATGGAGAGTATGCGTAGATTACAGTGATTTAAATAAAGCATGCCCCAAAGATTCATTCCCATTAACACATATAGATCAAATGATTGATGCCACCGCGGGTCATGAATTGTTAAGATTTCTATATGCATATTCTGGTTATAATCAGATTAAAATGGATCCCTCAGACGAGGAAAAAACTTCCTTTATTACAAACAGGGAGACTTATTGTTATAAAGTCATGCCTTTTGGATTAAAAAATGCTGGAGCCACTTATCAAAGGCTAGTGACCAAGATGTTCCAAGAACATCTGGGGAAGACGATGGAAGTTTACATCGATGACATGCTAGTAAAGTCAACACATGCGGAAGACCATTTCCAGCACCTCTCTATTACCTTTGAAATGTTACGCAGGTATAATATGAAATTGAATCCAGAAAAATGCGCTTTTGGCGTAGAATCGGGTAAATTTTTGGGTTTCCTTGTATCAAATAGAGAAATATAAGTAAATCCTGCTCAAATTAAAGCTATAGAAGAAATACTTGATATACTTATGAACAAAAAGGAAGTTCAAAGACTAACGGGAAGAATTGCTGCCTTAGGAAGATTTATTTCCAGATTTTCCGAGAAAATTTTTAAATTCTTTTCAGTTCTCAAGAAGCAAAACCAGTTCGAATAGACTGAAGAATGTCAACAGGCTCTCAAAGATCTGAAAGCTTATCTATCAAAACCCCCGTTGCTATCAAAGCCAAAGGAAGGGGAGAGGCTATACATCTACCTTGCCGTCGTAGAAATCGTCGTAAGTGCAGTATTGGTAAGGGAAGATAAAAGTAAACAATCTCCTATTTATTATGTAAGCAAGACATTGCTAGATGCTGAAACTAGATACCCACATCTAGAAAAATTAGCCTTAGCTCTAATCATGGCATCTAGAAAGTTGAGACCATATTTTTAATGTCATCCAATCATTGTGACCTCATATCCATTAAGAAATATACTGCATAAACAAGAACTATCAGGAAGATTAGCTAAGTGGGCCATAGAATTGAGCAAGCATGACATAATATATCAGCATAGGACTGCAATAAAGTCTCAAATTTTAGCTGATTTTGTCGCTGATTTTAGTAATAGCATTGTCCCTGAAGTGGAAAAAGAGTTACACCTCTTTAACGGTGCTAATCCAGGTCTATGGACCCTATTTACCGATGGTTCTTCTAATGTAAAAGGTGTCGGCTTAGGCATAGTCTTAATATCACCTACGGGTGAAAAGGCACGACAAGCTATCAAATGTTATCTTATAACTAACAATGAAGCAAAGTACGAAGTTGTCATTGCAGGGCTGAAACTGGCACGAGAACTCTTAATTGAGCAAATCGTAATCAAAAGTGACTCTCAGCTTGTAGTAAATCAGATGCAGAGGACTTATATTGCTCGGGAGGCTCGGATGCAACAGTATCTGGAAAAGGCACGAGATCTCGTAAGGCAATTCAAAATGTGGAAGGTAATACAAATACCTAGAGAAGAAAATGCAAAAGCAGATGCATTGGCTAACCTCGCAGCAATTACAGAAGTAACAAATGAAGACAATACAATTGTCGTCCATCTGTTCCATTCAGCGATAGATCAAGATAAAAATGAGGTAACTTTTAACAATTTAACATGGGATTGGAGAAACGAAATTTTAAATTTTTTGCAGAATGGCACCATACCTGAAGACAAAAAATCGGCTCAAGCACTTCGCCGAAAAGTTGCACGGTACTGCCTCATTCGCAATTCTTTATATCGCAAGATGTTCGGAGGTCCACTAGAAAAATGCCTCAGACCTAACCAAACGGAGTTCGTGATGAGAGAAGTCCACGAAGGACACTGTGGAAATCACGCAGGAGCTAGATCCTTAGTCAAAAGCCTAATCAGAGCTAGGTACTATTGGCCTAAGATGGAAGAAGAAGCTGAGGGCTTCGTATCCAAATGCGACAAATGCCAACGATTTGCTAACAACATGCATAAACCAGCAGTACTACTACACCCAATAATATCACCATGGTCGTTCATGAAGTGGGGCATGGATATAGTGGGACCCCTTCCTGCAGCTAAAGGAAAGGTACGGTTCTTACTCGTACTAACCGACTATTTTACAAAATGGGTAGAGGCGGAAGCTTTCAAACAGGTGCGAGAAAAAGAAGTTAAAAGCTTCTTATGGCGAAATATAATATGTCATTTTGGAATACCAAAGGAGATCGTATGTGATAATGTCCCATAATTCATAGGCTCGCAAATCACAGAATTCTTCGAAAGCTGGAAAATCAAACGGATTACTTCAACGCCGTATCATCCCGTGGATAATGGGAAAGTTGAATCAACGAATAAAGTCATCATGAACAACCTAAAGAAACGGTTAGAGAAAGCCAAGGGAAATTGGCCTGATGAATTACCAGCAGTACTATGGGCTTACAGAACAACTTCAAAAATAGCCACGGGAGAGACTCCATTCACACTTATCTATGGCTCAAAGCCTTAATACCGGTGGAGATTGGCGAACCAAGCATAAGGTTTACAACAGCCACGGAAGATACAAACAGCGACGAGTTAAGGACTAATCTGGACTTGCTCGAACAAAGAAGAGAAGTCGCGCTGATACGTATGGCAGCTCAAAAACAAATCATAGAGCGTTATTACAACCGAAAAGCTCACCTCAGATAATTCAAGATTGGGGACTTCGTCCTCAAAATAGTCTTTCAATCAACAAAAGAAGCTGGTGCGGGAAAATTAAATCCCAACTGGGAAGGACCCTACAAAGTCCGAGACATCGCTGGGAAAGGCGCTTATGAGCTGGAAGCTATGGACGGCAGGATCTTACCAACAAGCTGGAATGTCATCCATTTGAAGAAGTATTACATCTAAGGAAAAGGAAGACCCCCGGTCAGGTATCACTACGTTCGATTTCATATTTGTACGGTTAAAATTTTACTAACCGTTTTAGATGATAGGCAAAAAGCTAACCCATCACCAGATGATGATATTAGACCTGCAAAGACGCGAGGAAGTAANGCTCGAGATTTCATTCTTCAAAGCTCAAACACTTGGGGGACATACAGTATGGAAGGCAAAGAAAAATCAAAAAAGACTATCAAAAAGTCAAAGCTCGAGCATGAATATCCATCTACCCAACAAGTCAAGTGATACGAGCAAAATCGAAAGAGCCAAAGACTCAAAAAGTCAAAAGCCTGATTCAGAAACCTTCGAACAGAGTTCATAGATGTAGATAAATGTTAAGGTTAAAAGGAAAAATATTAGTTACGGGGAAGGAATGCACATCTTTGTACTTATTCAGAAAATGGTTGTGACTAAAAACAGTTGTGGATAAAAGATCATCATCTTTGTAATCAATCAAAAAACCGTTGTAACTAAAAACAGTTACGAAATCTTTGTAGTCATATAGAAAATTGTTATCAAATAAAACAGTTACGGATGAAAGATCAAAATCCTTGTACTTATGTGAAAAACTGTTATCAAATAAAACAGTTACTGATGAAAAAGCATTTCCCTCATGATTATTGAAAATTGTTATCAATAAAAATAATTACGGGTGAAAACCCTTACCTTTATAAAAAATGTTACAAACGAAAAACAGTTATTCTCTTGTATTAACTCGGAAAAAATTGTTGCATAAGAAAAACAGTTACGAAATACAAGTGTGTATCAAACCTGTTAAAAGAAAATAGTTGCAACATGAGTTTTAGACGATAATCAAACACATGTAAAATGTTGTGAAAGTTCAAACACAAAAACTTTCCTCAGAAACATTCTTAAACATGTGAAAAATTCCTATCTCTTTATTGCATTATAACACCATTATGAAGCTGAGACGTCTTCTTCATTAAGTGTCGATCAAAAAAGGGCCCTCTTTCACAAAATCGTACCTACTACAAAAAGGTGCGGACAATTTGAAGCATTTTATATGCAACACTTATAGGTAAGACTAAAACCTCGAAAATAAAATGTGCAAAATACTTAAAGAGTGAAACAGAAACTCAAAACAAAAGTCATACATGCATTAATATATTAAAACGGCCAAGTAGAAACTAAGTACTTAGCCATATATAGTTTATATACATTGAGGTGCCCCTAAGTTGTCATTTGGGGACTTTAAGAGATCCAAATTTATCCCTGATGGGACTGGGGGTAACCACCAATTGAGACAAAGAAAAAAAAAAGAGGAACCAACTTCTTAAACTTCATCAGGAGAGGGGTTGACTTCACTGGCAGAGACAACATGAGCAGCTTGGGACGAGGAGACTTGAACAGCAGGAGCCTCACCTTCAGGTGAAGAGAGATTCTGACCTTGTTGAGCCTTATCCATGGCTTCCTTTATTTTTGCAATTTCAGCATTAAGGTCGAAATCCTCTCGGCTCATTTCAGTCAATGTGTCGAGGCGAGAGTTCATGTACGCCCAACTAACATCGGTAGTTGTCCTATCTTCAAGAGCTTTGTAATCCTTCTCCCATAGCATAACCTCAGCTCTTAGCTCGTCCCTCTCATTCACGAAATCATCATTGGAGGCACTTAAGGAAGCAAGAGACCTTTCCATGAATTGAATTTTCTCTAAGGAGTTGTGGAGGTCCTCCTGGGTCTGGGAAAGTGATTTCACAAGCTCACCTGAATACTCCTCCTTTTGGTATAGCAAGGCCTTCAAGCTTCTGATCTCTTCTAAGGCACGAGACAACTGCTCAGCAAATGAGGACTCAAGGATGTTCTTATCTTTTCCTTCTTGATCAGAAGAAGCCTTCTCCACAGCCAACTCCGTCGTCATGACTCTCACCTGCTGCTCCAAGGTACATTTTTCTTCTTCTAAGGCTTCCATGTCGAGCCTTAAACTTTCATACTGCCCCTTCCAGTTATCTGCTTCAACATGCCACTCATTCACTTCCTACTCCGAGTTAGAAACCCTCTTCATAAGCTCCGTTCCTATAAGATTGATCTACAAAAAGAAAACCAATTAGATACGATAAATACATGTACAAGAATGAAATACAAGAAAATGCTCTCTACCTTTAAAGAAGTATGCACGATCTCATTAGCCCATGTAAGGGAACTATGGCTATCTAGCTTGGCTTTCTCTGTCGGTCCTATCAATGGCTTCAGCCACACATCAGGCTGGCCAGACTTTTTAAAGAGACTACCATCAGCCGGAACTTTTATCAACACCTGCCTCATCTCCCTACTAGAAGACCCTACTTCTCTAACAGAAGGCACGGAAGCAAGTAGAGATGTAGGAACCACGGGCAAGGAAGTCTGAGGAACCGAAAAATCCACGGGAGCAAGAGCAGCAATAGGAGCAGGCATAGCCGTGGGAGCAGAAGAAATGACTGGAGCAGTTGAGGGGAGTTCTCTAAAAGAAGGGGGAAAAACAGCCATGGGAGCCTCATCACCAACAGGACCAAATCCTTCAGGGAATAAATGATCAACAGAATCAGGCACGGGAGAGGGAGTAGCGTTTTCGGAGTCAGAAAGTCCAATTTCAGGCACGGAAGGCACAACCACAGGTGTAGACTCGTCGTCTGAGATCACCCTCCTTCTGCGTGACATGTGGACTAAAGAGCCCTCTTCTTCATCTTCTTCTTTCGAGGTCCTTGACCCACCAGCCTTTCTCTTTGAAGAAGAAGAGCCTGAAATAATTTCCTGGGCCTGAGCCAGGGACAATTTGGGAACAGACGCAGCAGACACTCCGCGAGCTGGAAACCCTATCAAAAGAAAAGGGATAAAACAAATGAGAAGAGGTTCGAGCAAGGAAAGAAGCAGAAATAAAAGCTTCACTTACCGTGAGTTTTAACTTTCCAACCGTACTTCCCGGAGAAGTACTTACATGATCTTTATTCCAACGGAGCAGTCAACAAAAGCTTTTCTACCCAATATCGGATACCGGAGACATTCTCGACAGTACCCATGATTGTTGTAAAAAGAAGAAATAACTACGGTGTCTAAAGCAAAAGGCAAGGAATGTGAGCTAAAATGTACTCACGTGCACGATTCCACTTCTCAGGGAATGGGAGATTTTCTTTACCTACTAAACCAGCAGTAGGCACAGCAACATACCGAAGGTACCAACCTCGATCCTTATCATCGTCTGGGGTCACCTACACTCTTTTACTCCTGGCAGCCAGGGTAAAAATTCCTTGACGGAACAGCATTGGAGAATAAAGGTGAATGAGATGATTAAAGGTGAAGGGGACCGAAGCTAAAGTAGCCAGACATCTAAGACATGCAATGACTCGCCAATAATAGGACCGACTTGTCCCAAAAAAAAATTGAAAAACCGACAGAACTCAATGATAACTGGGTCGATGGGAGGCTTAAACCCTAATGTAAAGGGGTAAGTGTAAACAAAAGAATGTCCCGTCTTGTAAGACATTATTCTTTGGTTGCCATTTGGAACGGTGACAGGAAAATCGGACTACCAAAAACAGTCCCTGCGAACAAGAGAAATTAAACCTTCGGTGATCATAGTAGGGTACCTATCAGCACTATCAAGAAATGATGATTGATCTCTAAGGGCATGATTATCCCTAGTGAAGGTAAACTCAGCAGGAATGATTTCATCGACCCGGGGTTCGCGTAAAGGTTCGTGATGTTCTCTACCTCTAGAAGAAGATCTAGAAGCCCTAGCTCTCGGAGAAGTTAAAGACCTAGAAGAAGGAGGAGAAGTAATTTGGGAAGAGGAAGGACCTCTTGAAGGAGTAGAACCTAAATTCCTCAACCTACCACCTCTCCGGCTCCGCGTCGAAGCAGAAGAGGGAGTCAAATCCTCAACATTTATCACTCCCTTAGGTTGGTTCGAAGAAGACATATTTACAAAGACAAGAAAAAAGTTCTTTACAAATAAAGAATGAAAGTTAGAAGTTTTTCATGAAAGTAAATAAAGGAAAAGGGGTATTTATACTCGAAGATAACCGTCAAAAATGGAAAAAACAATGATGTGAAAGTCATAATTGAAGGTGTCACTTCGTGACTGATGCAGCCACAAAAATCCCTAAAAGGCGCCGAGTAATTGCAGAACCAACCCGGAGGTGACACGTGGCTTATGCATTAAATGGAAGTGACAAGCGACGCCTACAGAAGGATACAATGTTTCGAGTGAAGCGGCGGAAAAATATTCCCGCCATAAATGCGTATCCACTTACCAAATATTAATCGATAAATAAATGGTAAGTGGGGGGACTATCTTTATTGGTAAAAAAGAGCTTCACACGTATGATAATTCTTGATGATTCAGCCAGCTACGTGGAGCTAGGAAAACATGACAACTGGACAGGTTTTCTATAAAGAGGTACGGGTCAAAGAGGCACGACGCAATATACCTACGAGGTAATTAGTTACGGGAGACTCAACCTGATTGAGACAAGGAAGAGACACGGTCGCTACGGGCAGATTCAAAGATCTTCAATTAATGATTCACACGTTACACAACCTTCACGCAACAGTTATGGTTATTATTTGTAACGTTACATTAATGTCATAATTAATCATTAATGAGTGATCATTGTAAAAGGTAGACGTTATATTAAGAAATTCCCTATATAAGGAAAGAAAATATAACTTGTAAGGGGCATTCGAACGACAATCATAATACACTTTACTTTCTGCACATCTTAGTATTTTCTATTTACTTACTTATTCATAATTATCATCATTTTTTTAGTTATCAGAAACCCGCGTTTATCCTAAAATTAGCTTTGGTCAAAGAATCTGATTCTTTGGTTAAACAGTAGTAAGGTATATCAAGAGTGCACCTGGTCTAGGATTGCAGATGCCTTCTGAAAGTTCTGGAAAATTAAGAGCCTACTATGACTCAGACTGGGGAGGCTGTGTGCAGACTAGAAAGTCTGTTACAGGCTATCTAGTGAAGTTTGGAAATGCCTTAGTTTCTTGGAAGTCAAAGAAGCAAGATACTGTGGCAAGAAGTTCTGCAGAAGCAGAGTTCAGAAGCATGGCTTCAATAGTGGTTGAATTAACCTGGTTAACATGTCTATACAAAGAATTAGGAGTGGAGGTTGAAGTTCCTATTGATCTATACTGTGACAGTAAGGGTGCAATCCAGATTGCAGCCAATCCCATATTCCATGAACGCACAAACCACATTGACATAGACTGTCACTTTGTGAGAGAAACGATCATTCAAGGATTGGTAAAGACACACTATGTTTCTACCAAAAAACGACAAGCTGATCTACTAACCAAGATTCTGGGAAAGCCACAACATGACTATTCAAGTTGGGGTTGAAAGATATGTTTCAACCATCAGCTTGAGGGAGGGTGTTGAAGAATCGAGTATGAGTCATAACAGCCAAGTTGCTCCTCCAACTTATTCTGTTAGGCAGTTCGAAGCTTAAGTAACAGTTGTCACCAGCTAAGTTAATAGAGGTATTTAGTTAAAATTAGTTAGAGTCGGTTATAGATACTTGTATATATATACCTAGCATCAGTACAAAGTCAGTAGCAGATTTCAATATATGAAACACAATTCATTCTTCTCTTCTCTGCTCTCATTTCTTCTCTCTAACTCGATCAACTAGTTCTAGAACTCAACGTGTCAAAGTCTGTGAAATGTAATTGGATTAGCATAAGAAGAAACTATCTAATGGTTAAATTCTTTTCCAAGGAAAAAATCTATTTTAAAAAAGTACCTTAATCACCAAAATAGATTAGAATTGGAAACTCTGAAGATAGTACTAGCCTACTAGCGTGATTTTGAAGAGGTATCTAGAAAATATCTATTACCAAAAAATACCTTAATCGCCATGAAAAAGGTTGTCGCATGTTTAACTCAAAATTAATAGTACACATGAATCACTGTACAATTATTCTAAATGATATAATTGCCAAATGCGTAATGGCTATTTTTAGTAGCTTTTTCAATTAGTGTTAAATGTTGCATGCAATTACGACAGCACAGAACTATCATCTTATCGTTGCATTTTAGAAGCCCTTCTTGTCTTGATTCGATCGATAAGAAATCAACAATTATTAACCAAGAGAAGACATGTAAGCACGACAAAGACACTGATTAATTGTTTTCTTCATTTGATTCTTTTTATTTTATTTTCATAAGTTCCCCGACCAATGTATTGCAAAATTACCTTTAAAGATTGTGTGTATATATAGAGAGAGAGTTAACGCCACATATATTTGTTAACTTCAATATCTGAATAAGTTTATAGAGAGTGGACTTATCGTTTTCCACATTCTCAAAGTAGAAATTAACAACTTCTAACGCAAACTAATTAAAAATATATTTTTTTGTAAGAAAACTAGTCCATAAATATTATTTTTGTCAGAATTTAATGGCCTGCTTTAAATTTGCAGTGCAAAATCTGATTGTTCAAATTGGATATCAAAACTGATCAACTTTTTGAGAACTATTTGAATTTATTTGGTCAAAGTCTAGGAATTGTAGACACTTCTTGAATTGGAGAGTAAATCTGATTGTTCAAATTGGTTAGCGAATCTGATTAACTTTTTGAGAACTATTTGAATTCATCTTCACATAATCTAACAATTGTAGAAACTTATTGAATTAGCATAAGAGAATACTACCACATCATTAATTCTTTTCCTAAAGGATAGATCTATTAAGAAATAAAATACTATACTTGATTTTAGAATCTTAATCTCCAGAGTGAAACATTACGAAAATTGAGAAAAATATCACGTATTCTTTTCAAAGTTAGAACACATTAAACACTATAAATATTTAAAAAAAGACATAATTAAATGCCAAATGTGTAAAAAATAAATGACATGTTTTAATAACTTTCTCAGTTAGTGTTATGTATCAGTATTTACGCAACGAATAAAAAGAAATCCTGACTTAATTGGTTTAAACTCTCGTTTATTCATACTAACACAATCTGCTGTCAAGAGGAGTCATATAATTAAGCACGAATAGAGACACCACAAATTTGCCTTTAATTTTCACTTAATTCAATCCATTTTTTGCTAGTTTATTTTTCACAATGAAAGTCAGTGATTACGTGTCGGTGAGTTTGATTATTCCCAAATCTAATTTATTTTCCCTTTTTGCCCCTTGGTTTACCTATAAATAATGGCTCAACCTAGCAAATGTTATTGTGCTTTATGGCAAGCAATACTAGCTCAGGTTTGCAATTTTTTGTTTCTTTTCCATTTTTTTTTTCTTTGTTCTGAATTTATGGACCATCTAGATTAACAGAGGCTTGTTGTCCTTTTTCTTTCTTCTTCAATGGATTAGAACATAACATGTATTGACACACAACGGCTAAAAAACATGTATTTGGTTTAGCAAATGTTTTGGTCCCGCTTTTTGCCTCCTTGTATTTGTAGAACAATTGATTTTCCTTTTTTATATTTAATTCTATATTTTGGTTACTTTTAATTAGTTAAACTCTTTGTTCATTCCAATACTTTAATTTGTTTCCAGCTTTGAACCCATTAATATGTGGGGATTAAGATTTTACTTTGTGCTAGCATGATTTGTTAGATTTAAATAACTCGTTATGTTGCCTTTTGTATTCCACAGTATATGTTCAATCTGCATCCATCACAAAAGAATAACAAAATGGATACGAGCAAGAAGATGATTCACAACCAAAGATCTGAAGTACAGAATGATGGCAAAACGGGAAAGGATCAACCTGAATCTTCCAAGGAGACACTACCTGATAAACAAAAACAGAAGCGTAATTTATATAGAATTTAACCTTTCTAAAACTAATTTAAATGAATTATAACATCTTTTGAACTTACAGCGAACTACATCGTTTGCATGATTTTCAGGTGATAACTTTGAGAGCAACATAGTTTTAGGCAAAAATAGCTTGTCAGAAAATTCTAATCGCGTCCTTCGAGACAATAACGTTGATAATAGTTTAAAGCTTCCGATGGAAGATGGGAAAGATGTAGACTACCAATTACAACAAGGAATATCAGAGAATACAATGTTAAGTTCCAATAATATTATTGACCTCAACAAGGTAATTCATGTCTTATGTTTATTTACTTATGTCGACACCATACTAGAATTTTGTTTTTTAATTCACTTATATACTTTGATTTAATTTTTTTTATCCATTCATCCGTACCATGGTAAATAAATAAATTCTTCTCCTGTTACATTTTTTTCTCAAGAATAAGCAAAAGTCTATCTTTTTCAAGATTTGTTATATGCGATGTATGAAAGTATCCACAACTTATTTAATTTCTAATATAGAGCTTGACACTAAATAATAATTTTTATTAGTACTTTTGTTTTTTAAAATTGAACCTATTAATACCGAGGGAATATTTTACTTTGTTTCTCAACTATGAACCTTTAATATTAAGGAAGGTTTTACTTTCCGCAAACGTGAATATTTGATTTTCAATAATTCATTCATCATGATCTTTATATAACATAATATATTTTTCTACCTCCAGTCACCTAATGAAAGTGAAGAGGAAAGTTATAAGGAGGTGATACAGAATAAAAGATCTCCAGAACAAGAAGGTTCATTCGAACAACAACAACAAGATATCAACGGTATTGTAGAATCTTACATCTCACTATCTACTTATATTAATTTTTCTAAATAATTGGACGTGTCAGACCCTCTTATTTGGTTATGTTTAATTTCCAGGTGTATTTGAACTCAATATCGTCACATGTGAAGATAGTCTCCCAAATAATTCTGATCGCACTTTAAAAGATAAAAACATCAATGATGGCTCGAAACTTTCAATAACAGACAAAAAAGATCAAGACTGCTATCATCTGAAACAAGGAATACCGGAAAGTACAAAATTCTATTCCATTGTTGACATAAACAAGGTGATTAATTCATACGATTCCTTCTATCTATTTTTCTTATGGCCACCACCACAACACAGCCTACATTCTGTAGTACGTAGAGTCTTAATGAAGAAATAAATTCTTTGTTTTAGTATTTCTTTGTGAATTTTGGAGCATTATTGTACGCAAATATTTAAAATACTTAAGTTTATTTTCCTTAGAAATTTGACAATATAAAAGATTGCTAAACTTACTTTAATTATAGCTCATCAAGTATCCTTGCATTTTTACAGTGTTCGAATAGGCTCTCATCAACGGAAGACGAATACAATTGGAATTGTCTAAGTATTTCAAAGAACCAGAAATCTGAAGTACACAATAAAGGCAAAACGGAAAAGGACCAAGCTGACACTTCCAAGGAGACACTACCGGACAAACAAAAACAAAAAATCATTCATGGTAATAAATTAATTTTACATCTTACTATTGACTTATATTAATTTTTTTGAAAACATGGACCTAAGAACAGGGTGGAGTATGTCGTATCATTCTCTCTTATCTAGCTACACGTGATTTTCAGGTGAATCTGAGGTCTACAGAGTTATATGTGAAGATAGACTTCTCGATGATCTTGACTATAACGTTAATAGTGGCTCGAAACTTTTGACAAGAGACAAAAAAAATAGTAATAAATACTATATCAAGCAAGGAATTCCGAGGAGTATAAAATTCCGTTGCATGACTAACCTTTACAAGGTGATTCATACTACCTTATGTCTATTCCATCACTAACCTTTTCTCTAAGCTAAGAAATTTGACAAAATAAAAAATAAAAAAGTTAATTATCTTATCGAGTTTCCTTGAACTTTACAGTGTACTAATAGGCTCTCGCCAGTTGAAGATGAATATAACTGGAATCTCCCAGTTGGGGAAAATCCAAATATGAGTATTTTCTCGACCAAAGAAGATTCAACTATCAAAAACAACAAAAAAAATATTGGTTGTAAGAGAAAATTGAGAGACAATAAAAAAGGCAAAGGAGAAAAGGATGTTATGACTTCTTCCGCCTCCAAGATTGTAAAACTGTAAGTATTTGGCAATACCATAACATCTTTCCCTTTTGAAAAAGAATACTTTACGAAACAATTTTAGTTCTCTAGATCATTAAAATCTCCTGCTTCGATAACCATAAAGGTAGATGAAATATGTAATGGTACAAAATAGAAGCGAGAGTTATTAATGTTTGATATACGTAATTCTCAGTATTATATAGAAATTGATTGATTAACTATGATTTTCTCTTATTATTAACTAATATCAGGTTTAATTTATATGATTAATTTCTTGATACTTTTAAACTAAGGTTTTCCATCAGTGTTTACATGTTATTATATTACTTGATATTCAGAAGATCTACCGACCAGAGTGAAAAAGTAGGGAACAGTGCAGAGACAACGTCTTCTACAAATATTCGGGCGGAGAATGAGATAAGCTCTATGAAGAAATGGAAGCTGCAGAAGAAAAACCACAACAATTTATAACAAGTCGCATTTAGCTTGAAATTTTAACTTTTATATAGAATCAAATTTGTTTTTTGTCTTTTTTTTGAAAAAAACTTTCAATTTTAATCTTTTCTTTGAATGTTGAATTGTATTCAATTCATTTTCAATTTTAGACTTAGGTCACCTTAAGAAGACAACACAATTTTGCTTTTTCATTTTTTTTTAATTACTTTTTTATGAAGTTTATTTTCAAAGCTTGTCTCCAAAAAGGGTGTGCTCTTTTTTTAGGGAAAAAATTTATCCATACTCGAAATTGATATACACATCAAATCAATAGATACATGTTCTCTGGAGAATCGTGGGAATGTCTTCCTCCCAAACATCTAAGAATACTGCGTCTAAATTCAATAACTCCTCAAGTATATCAAATCCCCTCTAAGTTATTAGTATTGACTTTTAATCTATGGAGGTCGCTGCTACTGTACGGCAGAAACAATTAAATATATATATATATAACTCACGACTTGTCCAATTATAAATGTAAAATATATTTATCTCACAAAGAAGGTCTTCTGGCTACCAATTTCATTAAGAATCGACACCCTTAAATTAAAGTCAATAGTAATTACCCTATAATATTTATGTTGAACATAGGTCATGACCTAATTACTTACCATTTTAGAAAAAGAATTGCTTAATTAAATTGCAACCTTGTCCCTGAAGTTAATTATTTAGCGAAGCCCAAAAAGTTTTTAAAAAAAAAATCAAAGATATCTTCGTCATTAATTCCACCAGGGAACCCGCATGAGGAATAGACACACGGTACCCCTCCCTCTATAGATAGAGAGAGATAGATATATCAACTCTTCTCCCATTTCAAACGCACAGAGATCAGCCATATTCTACTACTAGTAGTAGTAATATTTGTACGTAATTAATGAAGAAATCTGCATCGTCGTCAACGTCGAAGCTGAGGAAGGCGGAGATGAAAGCGGCGTTACAGCTTATTCAGCTCTCCGGAGATGCCTGTAGCAGCGGAGACGACGTAGAAAGCAGTGTGCAGGGTTCCATGGAAGAAGAGAGTACCTGTCTCCCCGCTAACGCTAAGAAGAAAACCAAGTTTCGATCCATCTCCTCTCTTAATTATAATCTGCAGGTAATTACCAATAACCTTAATTAATATCATCCTAATTAACGATAATGCATATGGCTAGCTAGTTGAAATCCCTGAAAAACTAGTAAAATATTTTGTGTTAGGTATATTATAATTAACAATCGCAATAAGTATATTAGTTCCTGTGTATGTGTTGCATATACTTAAGGTTGAAGACGACGTAGTAAATATATATATAGAGTTAGTATTATCCTTTAGCAAACGCCAAACTTAATCTATCATATGATTAGTTCCTGTGTATTCTCTTGTTAAAGCTTGAAGTTAGAAACAAACTTTCTGGGCAAAGCAAATATTCAAGGTTCTAATTAAGAACAGTACGTAGAAACTTAATGAAGCTTGTAGATCTGAACGTACGTGAAGTATAATTACAAATTGATCGAACAGTTACATCAGTACGTACTTTGTTTATTCTTTTATTCTTTTTTTTTTATTATAAATTTACCCAGTTGTATTCTTTTTAATACAAACTGGGCGTTGTTGTATTCAAAAAGGATCATTGAGGGAGGCTATGCCTAACCTCATAAAATACAACTTGATTGGTGATTCCATCACCCAAAACAAGCACCTACAAAAATTAAAACCAGAGGAGCTATATATACAGGTTTATTCTTTTATTCTGCTTTGCCCTTTTAATTAGTTTCTCTATATAATTTCTCCTTTCTGTGTTTGATTTTGAGATGCAGAATGAGAACAACGCAGATAGTGACTCGAAACTTCCGCTAAGAGATGAAAAAGATCAAAACTACTATCGTTTGAAGGAAGGAAGACCAAGGAGTATGAAATTCCGTTCCGTTACTGATCTCTACAAGGTGATTCATACTTCTGTCTGTTTTAGTATGTTAACAGTCAACACCATATCATAATATGACATAAATATTAGTACTCCATAATTTTAATGGAGAAGTATTTAATTTATTTTTATTTTTATTTTATTGGTATATCTATTACTTCGATCAGTAAAAAGTTATTACCCTCTTGCATTGTGCTGTACAAGGAACCATAAACACTAAGATTCTTTTCTCACTGTATGTAAGTTGTATGAGACGTACAATTTTGGGCTTGTTTTCATATGATTTATTGATCTTACATAATATGAAAATGTTTTCAGTATTTGTTCGTGAAATTCGGAGCTTTAAATTGTACGCGATATATTAGAAAATATTTTCTATTTATAAGAATTGATAAATATATTTTGAATTATAGCTCATCGAGTTTCCTTGCATTCCACTTTCCACAGTGTACTGATAGACTCTCACCAGTAGAAGATGAATATAATTGGAGTCGGCCTGCTGGAAAATTTTCAAATATGAATATCTCCACCAAAGAAGAATCGAGCATCACAACAACCAAAAATAATGTTGGTTGTAAGAGAAAATGGAGAGACAGTCAAAAAGGCAAGGGGGAAAAGGATGTTGCGACTTCTTCCACCTCCAAGGTTGCAAAAATGTAAGTGTCGTTGGTATGATATATATGTAAAATGTTTTTCATGAAATTTATTTTCAGTAATGTTGTGTTCTAAAGCTTATAACGATGTCCAAGTGCTGGTTAATGGAGTAAGACTTGGGCTATTTGTTAAAAAAAAAATACATGTGTGGCCTAAGTAATTTTCAGTAATGTTGGAGTAACATATTTTTCGTAGAGAAAACATTTTTAACAATAAGGTTACTAAACACAAGAAATTTTTTCATTGGCTAAAACATTCTTTTCGGGAAAAAATGGATGTACTTAAAACTGAATAGGCAATTTCTTGAAATTTTTAACGTCCTATATATGGTGTCATATCGTTCTTGCTCGGTCTCCTATTTAATTTACATGGTTCACTCTTCTTTTAGACGATTATTATTTTCCATCAGTCTTAATATACATATTCTTACTTGATCATATTCAGATTAAATTATTCAGAGGTTAATTCAGATGGAGAAATAGTGGACAAAGGCTATGTGAATAAACAGAAGTTCCGATCGATGGTTGATATCTATGAGGCAACAAAGCCAGTGATGAATACGAAGAAGCATTAGAATTAAGCAGCACATATACATGGCTAGTTTAGTTTGGAAACCTAAAAAACCTTATAAAAATTGTCATGTACAACTTAGCCCTAATTATCTATGTGCGTTAATGCTAGTGATTTTAAGGTAAATGTGAAGATGTTACAGTTGTGGATTGAACTTCAGAAGTTTTTGGAATTTCAAGTTTTTTCAAGAACTGCATGCAGGTGTGTGGTTCTTAGCTCACAAACGTTTGACAAATTTTGAGGAGGTTTTCCCATGTCATTTTGAAATTTAGACCTTTCTATTTTAGTACTGTTATTGTTCAGGAATTTTATTGTGGGAAATTATTTGTTTTATGCAAGAGGATTATGAAAACCCTTAGAGAAAAACTATAATATGCTACTGAGAGAATTTATGTGCTCAAAAGTGAACTGTGTTATATATTTGTTCTCCTTTGGTTTATCTCGTAATCATTTGATTTCGCGATAGGCTCCTCCGTACGTATTCCTTCACGAAACATTTTACGCCATTTTGAAAAACTAAAGGAAAAACAGCTGCCGATTAATAAGAAATTTAGTGGAAGAATTTTTGAGGTAGGAAGTTGTTTTGCTTTACATGTACATTAACAAAAAACATGAAGATTTCCAAAAGTTTCAACGAAGCACTCGACTATAATTTTACACAGCCAGTAATTTGAAATTTGATTTTTAAGGTTAGTAAGCACTTTGTTAAGAATCCTCAATTTCGGTCAATTTGAAGTATAAAAAGAACTAACCACTGTTGATGAAACCCAACTTGTTAAAATCTCATTGATTTAGCCTGTATCACAAGTTTTTGATCATCCTCCACCGTTTGCGGTACAAACTTGGACAGAGGACAAAAATGATTTATCCTTTTGGCGTGCAATACCTCAGACCTGTCCAACGCAACATGTCTTCTTCTTTCAATGAAGATCTAGCTAATAGAAATGCTTTTTCAACTTGTAACAACACTGTTATAAGTAGTAATAGTAATAGTAGGAGCAGGGTGCAATCCGTGCATCATGTTTCTCTTTATGCAACACCTTAATATATATATAATATCTCTCTTTCCAAACAAAAAAAAAACTCAAAATATGTTAAAATTAGATTTGTATGCACTGTATATTCAACGAATTTAGGGGCGTTAATGAACGAGTTGAACTAAATGTCAAAATAAACTGAATTGATAAATGGGCAAGTTAATGATCTGCACAAACTGGACTGAAATAAATGGAATGAAAATGAGCGAAATGCATTATAACTCAACATGCCCAACTCTTACTAGATTTCAATTTCTTTGTTTATTTCTTATAATTTGCTTAATTCTAAACAAAACTAAGAAAAAAATTCTTCGTTAAGACTATACGTAATATTCAAACAGAACTTTTTAAATACCAAACAAAATTCTAACATGCAGCCACTCACTTAGGCATTAAAATTGTTATGTGGCCTTGTTTTGGTCATATGACCTGTTTTGGTAACATGTCTGGTTTTGGTAATCTATTTTGGTGGCCAATGTAACTTGTGAAATTTGCCTATAAAAGGGCAGCACTTCTCACGTCAGAAATGCACCAGCAAGATTTGAGGATTCCTCTCTCGTATCCTTTTCTCTCTCTATTAATTTAGAGTATTTTATAGGAGGGTCAGTGGCGAAACTAGAAAATTCTTCAAAGTTGTTCAAATTTAAAAAAAGTGAAAAAAAATTCCGACAAAGGATGTTCAATATGTGTTATATACCTCTAAAACGTAATATACCTACTCGCCACTGGGAGGGTGAGTATTGTATTAGATTATACTTGTACGAACTCTTCTCTAGAGTGATCTCGTGAGGTTATAATTCTTTTGGATATTTGGAGTTAATTAGAATGTTATCTTGTACTTTTTTATGTACTCTAGTCAGTATAATGATATTGTTCATCTCCATTTGTGCACGCAGGTTATCAAGGCGGTAATAAATTTCTACTTTATGCATGTGTTCTGAATTTTAAAAGGAGTACTTCAAGCACTAATTATTAGATTATGAATTTAATATTTATACATAAATTATTATTTTAGTACTGATATATTTATTGAGCAAGAGCTCCTAAGTCGGGCTTCTAGCTCTGCCTAGCATTATTTTTGTTATTGGCATTATAACAAAAATAGAATTTATGACGGTTATATAAGGGCTAGTGTAGTTTTACCAAATTAAGAGATAATTGCTAGTTATCCTGTTAGTGCTGTCACTTTACAGAGTGATGTTAGATTTCAGCATTGACGCGTGTACTATATATAGATGCTTCTCTCTTCAGTTTAATTCATTTAGAAGACAAGTCAGTCAGCCATCAGACAATTTTGGGAGCTAGAACTTCACATTAATTCATCCTCAGGCTCAGGCATCTTCCTCTCTTTCTCTCCTTTCTTAGTTACTGTTTTCTTCATTTCGTTGTTGATAAAAATCTTACGTGTTGTTATCGTTTTGGCTCTGTAGAATTTTGAAATCAGCTGAAGTTGAATTGGGTTTGCTTACAATTTGATAGGGTAAACGTCGTCATGGATGTAGCTAGGTAGGTGTAGGCAGTAGAATAAACCTCAGACATGCATATTTCTATATCGAAAAACAATACTTAGCTACTAATATTTCAGAGAACACTCCCACTTTTGGTAACAGTTTTTAAGTTGTATAAATATAGAACAATATTTAGGTGTTGAAGAAAGTATTAAGTGGTATCTAGTGAACTCTTTTGTCACTAAGGTTCATTAGGCTATGCAAGTTTCAGTACTAAAATTATTAGCACACAGAATAAAAATAAAATTACAAGGGTAGGAAAGCTACTATAGTTTGAAGTCGCATGATCCGGCCAAATGTATATTGGACTGTTTTCTCCTTTTCTTGTGGCTGTTGATTTGTGCTAATAAGCTGTTTCGCCGCAAAAGCAATGCGATCCTCGTTTCTGTTTAATTAGTTTTCCCGTTTGGATACTAGTTCTTTAGCAATAATTAAGGTTATTGAGTTAATTATGACTAGATACGAGTGGTTTGGAGGTGGAATCTAGAGGAACGGCGGTGGTTGAGCTTTGAATTTGGCCTTTGGAGCGAGGTAAGTGTCGTGTCTAACTTTGGCTTGAGGGATTAGGTATTATTTGACTATTTGGTACGTGTTTGGTTGTTAAGTACAATGTATAGGTGAGGTGACGAGCACCTATGTGTTATTGTCGAGTCATAGCATAAGAGTGAGTCTTATTCTTGTAACTGTTGTAGTCTTTAATCGTATTGTTCATGCTTAGCTTAGCCATTTGTTATGTTGAGCAACTTTTATCATGTTTTACTGAAATTTGGTATTTGCCGAGTATTGGCTCGAAGTTGAGGTTGTAAGACTGATTTTGATATTTCTATCTCTCCGCGTTGTTGTTGTTCCTTGTCTTGGTGAGGAAGAGTGCAAAGCTGGAAGGGCCTTTACTTGCTCCCGTGCTCTGGAGTGCTGTCGATGAAATTCCTGCTAGCTTCTCAGATGTGACGTATAATCACCTGAGGGCAGTTAAGATTAAAGGCGTAGCAGGAGCATGGGGTGAAAAGAAATGCAGCTTATCAAGGTTTTATTGGCCAAGTCTCCGGTGCTGGTGAGAATGGTAATCGAACTCGATGTAGTAGGAGATCAATCTCTCAAAGTACTTACAAAGAAAAACCAAATTTCAGCAGGCATCATCACCAAAAGCGGAAGTGGTATATAAGGTGGTTGCTTATCCCGGTTACAATAATCTCGCTTGATGTTCACGAGTCTTTAATCAGACCAACATCTTTTGTTAAAATATTTTGGAAGCTCAAGTATAAATAGAAATGAATGTTGATGCAGTAGTATAAGCCTATGAGGCTGTGTTTTGCCTCGCTATTAGGTAGTGAAGAATATAAGTTAATGAAACGTGTAGCTCTTCCATGCAAAAAATACTATCTCGCTTGTTATTAGCTTCAAAACTTGAATTTTTTCCGAATCACGTTTAAAGATAATTTCTGTTTTAATTATTTCTTAGTATGTTGAATTCATTTTCGATTTTAAACAACAGTTACCGTACAGAATTTGCACTGATTTATCAGTTAAAAATATATTTATCTAACAACAAAAAGTCTTTGGCAACCAAAATCATTAACGATCTATACCCCTTAACGATCTATATCCTTAGGGATAGTTTGGTTGGAATACGATTTATACCGGTATAAGTTATGCCGAGATTGTTGTTTATTTGGTATATTGTATTAAGGATGACAATTGCATAATTTCTAAGAAGAAGGTATAAGTTATACCGATGTTAATTACCCCACCTTCTATAAGGTATAAGTTATCCCATTGTTAAAATTAATACCAGGATAACTTATACCTGATTTGCTAACCAAACAGGATATTAAGGTGGTATTAAGCTAGCGTTTGGCCATAGATTCCCAAATTTGTTTTGAAAAATCTGATTTGTGTGAAGTTTGATTTGAAGATGAAAATGTGTTTGGACATACATTTTCAAAACATATTTCCCAACTTTATTTTGGAAAAACATGTATAAAATTCTCAGTTTTGGGATTTTGGCCAAAATGTGGGCAAAATTTATGGCCAAACATGAGTTTGCCAAATAAATACCAAATTTATTTTGGCAAAACTCATGGCCAAATGGGTCCTAAACTTTTATACCACCCTTATACCTTCTTATAACTCATGCCAAACGACCCCTTAAAAAGGATACTCCACTATGCCATGGTAATAATATACTTTTCAAGAGAGACAATAAACATTGAACCCAAGTTTAGATCTGTGGCTATAAAATGACCTTCTAATTTCTCCAACGGTTGGACTAAGAAAAAGAAACTGATCCCACTAGATTTAGAAATCTCGGAACCAACAAACTGATTAGTGCTCAAGATGGAAAACATATTCTGTCAGGCGCTGTAATTTGCTGGGGTCTAGCTTCTGTTCTGTCACAACTGCCTGTTTCTTCACTGTAAGCATTTGAGAAGCTGGATCCAATACCCAACCCTGTTGCAGCACATCTGAAAGGGAGATGACAAAGTCATTATTACCAATCAGTGAAAACTCATGAATACATTATGACAGAGATCTTTTTCTGGCAAGTATAAATGAGACTTGCTTATAAATCGCAACAGCAACAAACAAAAACCAAATAGGCGAGAGCTTATGAATACCCAAGATGTAGAGATAAATGGATAAGCAGACGAAAGACTTCATTCTATATGCTTCTTTAACAATTGATGCCCCCTTATATTTGTTAACCACTTCAACCAAATTGATTTGATCTTAGAATATCATAGCCTGTGAAACCTTTTTAACTGATTCAACAACTTGATAAACTCCAGTTCATTTTAGTGCCTTATTATATACCAAAATTAAACTCTGAACTGCAAGCTCGCTGTAGGATAAAATCTTACAGTTTGTGGCATCATTTTCATTCATTCCAAGGAACTGAGCTGTATCTTGTGTGCTAATAGTTGAATAAGCAGAAAGCAGGAGCTCAAACATCCTTTTCCTGTATAATTCTGCAGAAGGATGACATGAAAATGATAAGAAAATCCAACATACAGGAGGTACGAGAACTTGAAGTTTAACTTTACATACTACGGTTCCCTTCATATATTTGAGTAATTGCTTTCTCTATAAATCTAGAAAAATGGCTAGCAACTAATAACATTTCGCAGCAATTGTGGTCTCACCCAATGTCACAAAGATATTAAAAAAATGCATGAATTTCATATTTGCATCTACTGGATGCCAGTAATGAAATTTCAAAACACAAAAAATAGTTGACGATTTACTTTTTAACCACACTACGGAAGATCCTAAGAGCTGGAACTTAGCTTGCTGAAACACAGTTCGCCTCCTTGAAATGCTCTTGCACCTCTCCTTTAACATGGTCTGACAACTAATTCATCCATGCTTCTTTCTCTCCCACAACCAATCCCCCACTCAGAAGAACTCCACATAGACTTGAGGAGAGCATATACTTTGGTATATACCCACATCAGTTGATCCTTAACCTCTCATATAATTGTAGTAGAATGGTTCTAAGTATTACTTCTTTTTTCTGATAGGTGGTATGGTTCAAGTATTATCTGCGAGCTCTCCAGAGATCTGATGATAGAGCTGCATATCAATGTCTTCTCATTTGAAAATTTTCTTTTTGATATAGAAAATTACACGTCAAATTATCCTTTATATCCTCAGATATTTTTCCTCAATTTTTCAGCCAATTACATGATAGATTTCATGTATTGGAGGGGTACCGATTATTTAAAATAACCCATGACTCTGACTAGCTCACAAAGTAAATGTTAATAGAAAGAGTATATACTGTCCTTGTTTTAGTAAATCTAATGCCTCGTCGGAATTAAAGATGCCGACAACAAGAAGCTATTAAGCTCGCCCAACTCAAATACGAGTAACTGACAAACATGAATTCAGAGAAAAATTAACAAAGAAGAAAATAGGAGCGCAGAGACGTTATTCAAAAGAACATTATCCACAATTATCTAGATCAATATGTTTATCAATGCCAAGATTCAGGCATAGAGTTGATACTCCCCAACCGACAATCACAAGATCAAAGGAGGAACAAAATTGACCGCCGCGGTTCAGAAAAAGGCAACGCCTTATGCTCTCCCTTTATAGGGGATCACGCCACTAAACCCAGCCTAAAATAATAAGCTCAACAAGATAAAACTTGCTTATAGTGACTGTTTCAGTGTTGCTTACCAAACCAGCCATTGGCCCATTGCTAATAGAAGATATCATTCCAATTTTTTCCTTGTTATAACATGACATACAGAACAGTAGTAGAACGATTCTCCCTGCCCACTTAAGTTGTTTACCTGAAAGTGTCCATTTGACTTCGAGATAAGTTCATAGACACCATTCCGGTCTCAAGCCTTTATCAAACTCCAACAGCTAATCCTAGACGTGCAGCTCAACTTTGTGATTAATGCAGATTCATAGATTCTTCTAATTGACAACAGTAGCAATACTTTGTCAATCCTTACATGTAACTTGATCCACATTCATTTTTTATACAGAAGAAAAGTAACAATCTCTGGCAATTAGCTTATAAGTCCCAATTCTTAGTCATTCATAAATTCTACTGTATTAACCTCAGAAAAGAAAAGAAATCCTTATAGGCTTCTGACAGGCACAAAAAGGAATGCTGATCCCTTGGCAAATCCCAAGTAAAGTAGAAACTTATTTTGTTTGAGCTTTGAAACTAATATTTTTTTATCAGGGACAAAAAGAATGTCGGCCCATTGCTAAATGCCGACTTATGTAGAAACTTATGTAAAGCATTCAACAAAATCTGACTAGACCATAGATTAACAGAAGATGATCAATGAAATCTTTACCATCTGCTCTATTAATAATAACACTAATAATAATAATAAAGAGCAGGGAAATGCACCAACTTGCCTGCAAAGGAAGCCACAATTGGCTGAACCTCAGGAGTCCAGCTCAATTCTCGAATAGCCTCATACACCGCCACGTAGTCCCTCGTCCAAAGCTTCTGCCCGATCCTCCAAACAGCCACCACCTCAGGCCGGCCCTCCTTTATTGCGGCAGGTATCTTCTTCCACAGAAATCGCGCACTATTACTGCAAAAACCACATTAAAAATTTAACCCTAATCAATTCCTTAACAACACCCAATTTAAAACCCTAAAATTCCAGAATTAGAGTTGCTATTAATACAAAATAAGGGATTACATGTCATTGTTGTAAATATGGCCTAGAAGGTGAATCGCGTAAGGCCATTCGTCTTGAAAATCAATTCCCTCAGCGGCACCCTATGAGTACGACCAAAGCGAAGTAGAAACAATTAGTTTTTTTTTTCAAAATCGGTTGAACGGATAATAATAGAGTGGCAATAAATTGAGAGGAAATAAGGAGAAATTGCCTGAAGTAAGAGGTTGTCACAGATATCAGCAATCTTGCCATAGGATTTAGACGCCAAAGCTTCGTTGAGGAGAGAGGTATCCATTGGAGGGCACTGCTTTTTCTCGTCTCTCTTCTCCTTCTACACTGCCACTGATTCTCTGTAGGGAGAACAGAATTACAATATTACAATATAGTGGCTAGTTTGGGCTTTAGGTCTTTGGGCCTGAGGTCTTAAACATTAGAGTCTCCATTATTTGTTGGAATTTTTACCTCTTATACACTTGAAACTTTATTATTTTTCCTAGTCAAATTTTAATTTAATTTGTATACTATTTACCAATTATATGCAAATAATTTTTAAATGAGTATTTCTTTATATTAGGAATTAATAAGGAATATAAGTTATTTCCTTAACCATTTATACTTGCCCACTCTCCCTCTGTCTCTCTCTTCGTCTCTCTACTCTCTTCTCTGTTTTTTTTTCAATTTTTCATTATTTGATATTAGGGGTGGGCATTCGGTATTTCGGTTCGATATTTAAGAATTTCGGTTCGGTATTTCGGTATTCGGTTTATCAATTGTATATACCAAATATCGTACCAAATTATTTCGGTACGGTTCGGTATTTATTATTTTGGTTCGGTACGGTTTCGGTAAAGTATTCGGTTTATGAATTATTCAATTGTGTTATGTGTATACCAAACGAAAATTAAAATGATGCCAAATCCAAACGTAGTGCCACACTGCCATGAGGGGAAACTTTCTCATATGTTGTTGAACCAGAAGTACATTAACTTTACATATCAAAAAACATAAAATATATAAATATACTTGTAAATAAATTTGAAATAGAAGGACATATGAAAATGTACAAATTGATAACCAACATATTACAACGCATAATTGAGATTTTTACTAGCATGTATTCTTCTAGTTAGTGATATTTTTAAGTTATTGCTCAATCCTTTGAATTAACCGGAGAGATAGAGACACAAGTAGCTGATTTACAAATTCAATATGGAAACAATTCGATCTGTTCCATTTCATATATGTTTATATAAAACCACTAAGTCCATACTAGACTTTCAACTTCCAGTTTATGCCATTATATACACAAAGAAAGAAAAGGGGATAATTGGAATTAGAATAAGAATATTATGTTTCAAGAATTGAGATGACAAAGAGAACAACATAAATGGATTTGTGTATTTATATACGAAGAATTGGTTTCATCTATTTTTGTCACATGCCATACATTTGATTGTCTGGTTCTAACCCAATGTATAACAATGAAGGGACTTTATGGTATATAGGATAAACAAAGGTATCCCTTTAATTTAATTACGTTGATGGTAATTCGGATTATTTCGTTTTGATTGGGATTTGCAGTGGATATGAGGGGACAAAATGGATTTAAAAATTTCCTGTAGAGTGTAGAAAGCACAAGCATGTCGAGATGGAGTTTACTTACTTATTTTGTGTTCTCTGGTGGTTTGGCTCCTTCAGGGAAAGGATTGCGGCGTGGGTGAAGAAGAAGAACTGAAGATGAGAGAGTCGTTGGTTCAACCTAATTTGCTAATTGCTAAAAATTAAAATGGCTTAACCTAATAGTCTAAGACTAAGAGTACTGGGCTTGGGAAGTTGGGCTTGGGTGCGACGGGAATGGAAATTAAATTGGGATGGCCGGCTGGGCACTGGGTGGGTAGATATAGGTAGGGTCCAAAAAAATATCCTTAAAATGTTGGTATATTCGGTATACCTAAATTTTAAAATTGTAATACCGAAAACCGAACCGAAATACCGAAATACCGAAAATTTAATACCGAATTAGACCGAAATACCGAAAAAACTGAAACCGAAATACCGAATTAATTCGGTTCGGAATTCGGTTTTTCGGATTTTATGCCCACCCCTATTTGATATTCTCTGTTTATTTATGCTTTCTTGCTGTATAGAGTTTTAATGAAATTCATCAATGGATTTCAATCGTTTTAACTTAGCAATTTTTTTCATGTTGCACAATCAGTGTTCAAATTGAAATTGTCAATCAATATATTTTTTTGGTGTTTGACTCTCCACCATTAACAGCCATTAAAAAGTTTTAAAGCTTTGAAATGAGACTTGGTTTTTCAAAAATCATTATTTGTTTGGATTGGGTGTTGCAAACAATTGGGAATATTGTTTGGAGTTTATATCTCAATTTTGAAGGTGTTTTGGTGAAGATTATACTTGATTATGGCTGAATTTATGATAGAAGAAGAAGACGTAACATACAATGTACTCACGCAATTGTAGTAAAATTGTATTATAATTGTATTCTGTTGTAGTTTATATTTTTATTTTATTTTAATGTTGTATGAAAGTTGAAAAATAGTTATATAATATATGAATCATTGTATAAAATCTGTATTTAATTTATCAATACTATCATTTTACATAAAGTTGTTGATATGTATCAAAATTCTATTAAGAGAGTAAGTTTTTATCGCAATTTTAGAGGGAAAGAAGCACACATCACAAATAAAATATATACAAATCATATACAAAATATTTACAAATGACATATTGTGTAAAATTTGTATTTAAGTTGTATGATATTATAGTTGTATTTAACTGGGTAGAAATAATGTATGAAAGTTGTAGATAAGTTGTAAATAAGTTATATAATATATAATTAGATGTTTGAAATTTATTTTTACTATGTATGTTGTTGTAGATATTCAAATGTGCATTAAATTTGTACGAATTTTGTTTTTAATTCGTATGTTGATGTACCATACAAATTTATTACTGTCGAATTTCTATTGATGTTGTTGTCGGTGCTACATCAAGGGAAGTGGATACATTGAACATTTTGTTTAATTTCGACTCACATGTTCATCCACAAAAACCAGCCACTTCTTTTTAATGAACTGGGCTAATGTTCTATTGATTGTGTAAAGGAAACAAAAGTGGATGGGGGCATGTTACCTTACCCTCCAGTGATTTGTGAGAGATTAGTAATCCGATCTCTAATCTGTTACTTCTTTCTAATCGCAAAGTAAAGCCAAGGAAGCTTTTCACACGAGCTAATAGCAATTCTTTTCTCACGAAGGTTCATAACCAATCTCTACTGCTTTTAGTTGTCAAATCCGGAAGGATGCCATCTTCCATATGTCCAGTTGCATAAATCCACTAACCTGTCTAGGTAAACCCAGTAAAATAGTCGACATATCGCACACTTTTACACCTAAAACCAAGTCGCAAAAATTTGCTCGTAAACAGTACAAAGAGCTTACAAAGACCATGGAAAACCAGTTAAAATTACCTTAAAAACACAACTGAAAAACAACATAGGGAAAGAGGAAATTTTCCAATATTTTTCCACTTTAATAAAAAAGAAAAATAGTATAACTAAATTCCCTAATTTAAGGCACTAGTAATGGATTGTGTGTGTGTACATATAGAGAGAGAGAAAAAAGGGAAAGAGGGGATGAGAGAAAAAAAGAAAAAAGGTGGAACTAAATCCTCTAATTTAAGATACTAATAGTGGAATGTATATAATTTGTATGTAATCTTTGTTTAGGGCGGGTAATATAAAAAATTAGGACAATTTTAGTAAATAAGTATCAAACGTATAGGAAGGAAAAAATACCTTATTATTTACTTTTTTTAGCACATTTTTAGAACCACCTTAAATTTTGATTATGTTACGAAATTTTTTGATAAAATAGTCCCTCGCAGAAATTTTAAAGCTTCGAGGCATGTGTTATGAATGAGAATGGTTTGACTGATAATTGGGAAGACATGGTGGACCAAGGAGCTGAGGTGAATAATAGAGGCAGAAGTCAAAGGATTAAAAAGCCAAATTGCAAACTTGGTGACTATGTTGTGAACCATGGTTAGAGGATAAGGGTTAATTAGTGGAGTGGAGGACAAGAGTCTGGTAGTTATAAAAATGACAGAGTCTTGGACGTATTAGCTAGGCTGAATGTTTTGAATATTCTGTACCTTTCTCACCCCAAATTCTTCTGATATCTCATCCCCTTCTTTTTAATGTTCTACTGTTTTTTTTCCCTGTAGCTTCCAGTTATTAATGAAAACAAGTTTTATTGTTGCCTTGAATCTCTAAGTTTATCAGTTGTTACTACATTTGTGCTTTTATTGACGTTCCAATGGTGGACACACGACTTAAGGTCTTGGAAGACGGCCAAAGAGGATTAGCTCGTGAGGTATCTGATATCAAAACTACTATGGATAATCAAAACAAATTGATGCAGGAGCTCCTCTCCCAAATGTCAAATATTGGTGCTCGCATGCATGATTCTGTGGGTGAGCCTTCACAACGGCGCCTGTCGGAGGTTGTCATTTTGCAGGGATCTGGAACAAGTGGTCTAGTGTCTCTACGACACAAACCAGCTGTTGTTGAGCTCTACCGTTTCAGTGGCGATAACCCAGATGACTGGATTTTTTATGCGACCAGGTATGTCGATTTCTATTCTATCCTTACGGAGCATCGTTTGAACATCGCATCCTTTTATATTGACGTAGAAGCTCGGGCTTGGTACCGGTGGATGCACTGTAACAAGCAGTTGGTAGATTGGGATGATTTCTCTGAGAAACTAATTCGCTGTTTCCGGCAAAAGACCCTACAATCACCTGAAGGTCGCCTTTCTAAGCTTCATCAGTGGCAAGTTCCGCTCCCGTTTGGAGGCTTTGTCTAACGAGACGGAGGAGATATCAGACTCATGGTTGGTTCACTTCTTCACTTCGGGCCTTAATTCGGATATTCAGACTAATTTGTTAATCCAACAGCCCAAAACATTGGAAGAGGCAATAAGTTTGGCCCATCTCCACAAGCAACGAATTGAGTTGGAGCGGAGGCCCAACAGACCTATCCTGGGTAATACTCAACCTCTCCTTCCAACCAGTTGTGTAGGAAGGATTGGCGCGAAGGGGGTTCAAAAAGAAAAGGGTTTAAAAAGATTGTAGCTGGTAGGAATTGAACCTATGACCTTATAAAGATTTTGAACACCCTTGACCACTAAGCTACACTTTTGGGCTAGGTCAAGGGGATTCAAAACTTAATATATAGAGGTTAAAAAATAGATTTTGCCTTATATATACAGTGTAATTTTTCGGCGAAGGGGGTTCGGGTGAACCCCCTTCCGCCGCCCTAAATCCGCCCCTGCTTCCAACCCCTTCTAAATTTCCACTCACTCAAACACGGCCTACCCCTAGTGTTAACACTGCAGCTTCTGGAAAAATTCCTTTTAAACGTCTCTCTCCAATCGAGCTCCGACAATGTCGTGAAAAGGGTTTATGCTACCACTGTGATGAAAAATACACTCCAAACCACAAGTGTAAGAACCTACCCCAACTCCTTCTTTTCGATAATGAGCCAGAACCCCAACCTTGTTTCCCAGACCCCATTGCCTCCGATGAGATTCCTTCACAGGAGTTCACAAACTTGGAACTTCAGGACCATTCTGCTATTTCCTATCATGCGTTGGCAGGAGGACATTCTGGTTCCACTCTTCGATTTAAGGGCCATGTGAGTGGCTCACCGGTTCAGGTGTTGGTGGATGGAGGCAGTACACACAATTTTGTGCAAACCAGAGCCGCAAAGTTTCTCAATTTCACCATTACTGTTATTCCTCGTTTCCATGTTGTTGTGGGTAGTGGACAAAGACTAATTTGTGAAGGGCTAGTGCCTCAAGTAAACCTTACAGTCCAGGGCTCTGAACTTATTCTCGATTTGTATGTCCTACCCATGCATGGGGCGGACATTGTTTTGGGTGTGTCGTGGCTAGCCTCCCTAGGGCCTATGATGACAAATTATGCTAGTCGAGTTTTTGAATTCACACTCAAGGATAAAGGGGTTCATTGGACAGCTGACCCTCCCCTGTATGTGCAACAAGTGCAATTGCAGACCTTGCGTCGTTATTTCGCGACTAAGGCATCAACATCTTATTTTTGCCTAATGATGGTTCAAGAGGGAATCACCTCTGATTTAGATCATCCCCCGGATTTGTCTAACATTCTTGCCAACTTTGCTGATGTATTTAAAAAACCACAAGGGTTGCCTCCACCTCGCCAACAAGATCATTCAATTCCACTAATCCCAAATGTCGGCCCAGTTAATGTGAAGCCCTATCGATACCCATATTTTCAAAAACAAGTCATGGAACAACTGGTGTGCGATATGCTGTCTGAGGGTATAATCCGCCAAAGTACTAGCCCGTTCTCTTCTCCAGTGTTGCTAGTTCGAAAGAAGGATGGTACTTGGCGATTTTGTGTTGACTATCGAGCTTTAAATGCGATCACGGTTCGGGATCAGTTTCCTATTCCCTCTATCGATGAATTGTTCGATGAGCTGCACGGAGCCAAATTCTTCTCCAAACTGGATTTATTATCAGGGTATCATCAGATACGAGTTAAGCAAGAAGATGTGGCGAAAACAGCTTTTCGTACCCATGATGGGCATTACGAGTTCTTAGTTATGCCATTTGGGTTGTCAAATGCTCCGTCGACATTCCAAGCTACAATGAATGAGATATTCAGACCACACTTGCATCGTTTTGTTCTAGTTTTCTTCGACGACATCTTGGTCTATAGAACCTCTTGGGAGTCCCATCTACTACATTTGGAGCAAGTTCTGCGTCTGCTTCACTCAAATCACCTAATGGCCAAAAGATCAAAATGCTTGTTTGGGAAAACTCAGGTGGACTACTTGGGTCACATGATTTCTGCTGAAGGGCATGATGTGGATCCATCCAAAATTCAGGTGATACAATCTTGGCCCACGCCCAAGTCTGTTAAGGATGTTAGAAGCTTTTTGGGCCTAACAAGGTACTATCGCCGCTTCATTAGGCATTATGCGGCCTTAACCAGCCCGCTAACAGATCTCTTGCGCAAGGACTCATTCCTTTGGACTACCCAAACCCAATCAGCCTTTAAGGATTTAAAAGGCCGCTTAAGTTCCACTCCAGTATTGACCCTACCTAATTTCAAAGAAGAGTTCACCTTAGAGACAGATGCTTCAGGCCTAGCCATAGGCGTTGTATTGTCTCAAAAGGATCATCCAATTGCATATTACAGCCAGAAGCTTTGTCCAAGAATGCAACAGGCTTCCACTTATCATCGAGAGATGTTTGTAATCACGAAAGCAATCTCCAAATGGAGGCAATATTTATTGGGAAGACGATTTACTATCTTTACGGATCAGCAGTCATTGAGCAATCTCAGGGACCAAGTCATTCAGACTCCGGAACAACAAAAATGGTTGACCAAGTTGGTGGGTTATGATTTCGACATTGTATATAAGCCGGGAAGAAGTAACAAGGCTGCAGACACATTATCCCGACCTCCTGAAGCCTCAATGATGGCCATTTCGGCCAGAACTTTCGATTTCGTGGATGAATTACGTTTGGCAAATAAAGAGCATCATGAGTTACTTGCCATTCAAAGTTGCCTGGACAATGATCCTACAGCATATCCAGATTTTTTCCTTCAGGGAATGACTATTATTTTTCGAGGTAGATTGGTTCTTCCTTCTTATTCTTCCCTTAAGAAGTACATATTGCAAGAATTTCACAACTCACCGGTGGGGGGACATGCCAGTGTAGCCAGAACTTTCCATCAGCTATCTTCTAATTTTTATTGGAAGCACATGAGAAAGGATGTGAGTACACACATTGCATCTTGTCAAGTTTGCCAACAAATGAAGGATATTTTCAAATACCTGGCTGGACTGCTTCAACAATTGCCGATTCCCTCCATGGTTTTCGAGGAGATAGCTATGGATTTCATTACTAGTCTCCCTATTTTGAAGGGTAAATCAACTATAATGACTATCGTGGACCGACTTTCTAAGTATGGCCACTTCATTGCTCTTCCATCTTCATTTTCAGCAATCTCTGTTGCTAGTGTGTTTGTCGGCGACGTTATTAGGCTCCATGGACCACCCCGGGTCATAGTCAGTGATCGAGATGCTAGATTCCTTCAGTCCTTTTGGAAAGAAATCAATCGCCTTCAAGGAACTACTCTGGCCATGAGTACCGCCTACCACCCACAAACAGATGAACAATCAGAGGCCCTTAACAAGTGCATTGAGCAATACCTTCGTTGTTTTCTTGCCGACAGTCCCCATGATAGGGTTCAAGTACTGCCTTGGGATAAGTTTTGGTATAATACAACATATCAGACTTCAACAAGAATGACTCCATTTCAGGCCCTATATGGTAGAGAGCCACCCAATCTTCTTTGTTATATCTTGGGCAACTCCTCTGATGATTTAGTGGAGAAGTATATGCTTAAACGAGATGAAGTGATGGATAATTTGAAGTCTAATCTGCTTAAGGCTCAACATCAAATGAAGTTAGTGGCGGATAAGAAACATATTGATGCACAGTTTAAGGAAGGTGACTGGGTATATGTCAAGCTCAAACCGTATCGCCAGGTCTCCATGAGACTCCAAAGCCATCATAAATTGGGCAGAAAGTATGATGGACCCTTTAAAGTCGTTAAGAGGATCAGAAATGTGGCTTACAAATTGGACTTTCCAGATTCTTGTGCATAAGAAGAACAAGAAGAAGATAAGAAAATTTTGTAAGGAAAAATTCTGGGAGCGAGGCATATTTTTAGCCATTTTCTGGCATTGTATCTAAAAAGGTTTGCAACCTTTCGGAAACAGCCATGTCTGTTGGAACAGGCGGGAACGATTCCAGTTTAAAATATTTCGGGAAATTAATTTAAAATAGTATGGGAAAGAAACGGATTGGGTCGCGTCGAGGGTTCTGGGTTATTCTCGGTTGAATTTTTGTTAATTAATTAAATAATTGAGAGAGATTTTTTCTTAAAAGATTAATCAATCAATCGTTGAGCAAATCCAAATCCGAAATCGAGTCGAGCGAGCGACGACAACGACAACGCGAGTCTTACTTTCTTTCCAACTCATTTAACACCAAGGGAATTGCTTTCTCAATATAAGCACATTCATTTTTCTTTCCACCACCAATGAGGGACACTTGCTCTTTCCAAAGAAAAAGGGAACTCACTTTCTCTCCACTTTCTTCCCTCCATTTCCTATTCACCAATCTTTTAATACCAACAATCCCCCACATGAATGGGGAACGGATATAAGACAAAGAAATGCACGAACGAGTGTGTGATTTACATGCAAGGATTAATTGTATCTGGATAAGTAGGTTTCTCTTTGAACTTTCTGTAGTAAATTTATACCAGATATACTCGCTCAATCGATAGATTTAATATCTTTAAGCCGTCAAGCTTTGTTGTATACCTAGACAATCATAAGTGACGCAATCAATCATTAACCATTTATGGTTCTCACGATTGTGTTCGTTTTAGCCATGAATACGCATGGTTTCATGAATGTTTAGGAATGGGCCTTTACTTTCATTCCCCTTGAAGCGGCTTACACTTCACACTGAAATAGGTGATTTCTAAAAATGTAATCATATAGACACACTATATGGTCATCTCCTGCCAAAATTAATAAATCATTAAAAAGTTTTAAGCTTTATTGACTTATCAAACTACCTTAATGCTTTACCCCGATTTCTGAACATTGTCTCCATCACGAGAATGGGTCGAGTTATTTGGCAATGTTGAACCATCAGTCATAACTTTGTTTGATCTCTTTGAACCTAACTCTTGGGATCTCCAGTTTGCTAGGCAGAGTTACCGCCACGATGACTTGTCCTAGGCCTTAATCACATTTCCTTCGATGATCTTTCAACTGCCTCTCTAGATAGACCTTTTGTAAGTGGATCTGATACATTATCTCTTGACTTTACGTATTCAATCTTGATAACACCACGGAGAATAGTTGTATAACAGCATTGTGTCTCCGTCGTATGTGAGGTGATTTTTAGTTATACATAACGTCCCTGCCCTACCTATTGTCACTTGACTATCACAATATATACATGTAGGTGCCAAATGTCTAGCCAAAATGAAATACCTTCCAATAAATTAGGGAGATGTTCAACTTCTTCGTCGTCCTTGTCTAAAGCTATGAATTTAGATTCCATTTTAGAACAGGCGATGCACGTTTGTTTGGATGATTTCCAACACACTACTTGTTGGCCCATATCACTGAATGGGTTTTGAATATTGACAACAGGTGTCCAATTGAACCAGGTCCATCATAGCACACACTTCTGACTAGAGCAGTTGGATCACAAATCGTACAAGTCTAGGAGATATTAGTGTTTGCTAAATATCAAAGAACTAAGATAATGTCTCCTAATACGAAAATGTTGCAAATTGATAGAGAAAACATAAGTTGATTTCAGCTAGGACAGAAATAGAGGAAGGAAGTTGAGTTACAATCAAACTTGTCTACCAAGGAAGAGTTGGATCAGAATTGTATCATGGACTCAATAAACGGCCTCTATAAATAATCAAAGTATTACTGCTGAAAGTAGTGACGCA
Source organism: Nicotiana undulata (assembly GCA_005239495.1). NCBI lineage: Eukaryota > Viridiplantae > Streptophyta > Magnoliopsida > Solanales > Solanaceae > Nicotiana > Nicotiana undulata. The sequence goes on from ML248974.1 coordinate 45,720, forward strand.
CAAGTGCAAAAGTGAATCAAGTTCTGAAGCAAAAGTTCCAGAGGTTTTGCAAGCAGAATTGTTGTGCGATACAAAGGCTACAGTTCAACTAGAAGGAACAATTTCATTGTTTGTATATCGAGTCTAGTTGATTGTAGTAGGAGTTTAAATATTGTATCTTATCAGCTTTATTAGAAGCAAATTGTAATAGGTACAAATTGATCAAGTTAGAGTTAGCTTGAATTCTGTAGAAATTAGCTAGAGGCTAGTTGATACAAAGAGGATTAGAGTTAGTCCTAGGATTACAAAAGAGTTTATTTTGTAAGTCCGTTTTGGCTCAGNCTTAATTATTCTGCAAACTGTAGTAAGTAGTAGACTAAGAAGAACCAGGTTCTTCTTATTAGACAGCACTCGAAAATTGGGTACTGTACAATTAACTTATAATATTGTGTAGTATTGAAGTCTAACACATCACTGCTCCACCCCAATTGTGAAAACAAATCCACTCGTGGATTTAACTTTAGATGATCTGATGATCCAATTTGCATCACTATATCCCTCAATCACGGAGGGACATTTGTTATAATGCATAACATAGTCTTGGGTATGTTTCAAATACACCAAAACTCGTTTCGTTGCCATCCAATGTATTTTATTGGGGTTACTTGTAAACCGACACATTTTGCTAATAACACGTGTTATCTGGCCGTGTACAATTCATGATATACATCAAACTTCCCGATACTCTTACATAGTCCACTTGTGAGACACTTTCACCTTCATCCTTTTGAAGTGTGTAACTCACGTCAATAGGAGTCTTGGCAATCTTGAAATCGAAACACTTGAACATGTCAAGTACTTTTTCAATATAGTGAGACTCTGATAATGTTAGACCTTGTGGAGTCTTGTGAATTATGATTCCTAAGATCACATCAGCAACTCCTAAGTCTTTTGTCGAATTTACTAGCCAACATGCTCTTAGTAACATTTATGTTTGTCATATTTTTGCTCATTATCAACATGTCATCAATATATAAATAAATAATAACTTCATGATCTGGAGTATTTTTAATGTATACACATTTGTCGCGCTCATTTATTTTAAACCCACTTACCAATACTGTTTGGTCAAATTTGGCATGCCATTGTTTGTGCTTGTTCAAGTCCATAAAGCGACTTAACAAGTTTGCACACTTTCTTTTCATTAACCGGAACCACAAAACCCTCAGGTTGTTCCATGTAAATCTCTTCCTCCAATTCTCCGTTTAAGAAAGTTGTTTTAATATCCATTTGATGTATTTCAAGACCATACACGACCACCAATGCCACTAGTACCCTAATAGGTGTTATCCTCGTTATTGTCAAAAAAGTGTCAAAGTAATCAAGGCCTTCCTTTTTTATATAACCTTTGACAATAAGCCTTGCCTTATATTTGTCAGTAGTTCCATCAACTTTCATTTTTCGTTTAAAGATCCATTTCGAACCTAAGGGCTTATTTCCTGGAAGAAGATCAACCAATTTCCATGTATGGCTATCCAAAATTGATTGAATCTCACTAATTACCACCTATTTCCAAAATGTTGAATCAGAAGATGACATAGCTGCTTTGAAAATTTGAGGATCATTTTCAAGCAAGACTGTCACAAAATTTGGTCCAAATGAAGTATATGTTATTTAACGTTTGCTATGCTTTGGATCCTCTTCACTTTGAGTATTTTACTTTGGTTCTTCCCGTGGTCGTTTAGGTCTTTCACTTAATGACTTGCATTCAGTTTTATACAAATAGATGTTTTCAAAGAATTCAACATTACCCTATTCAATTACTGTATTAACATGAATTTTTGGATTATCATATTTATGAACCAAAAACCGACATGCTTTACTATTTGTAGCATATCAAATAATAACACAATCCACAGTTTTCTGTCTTATCATTACCCTTTTGGGTAAGGGTACTTGTACCTTTGCTAAACACCCCCATGCTTTGAAATATTTTAAGTTGGGTTTTCTTCATTTCCATTTTTTATATGGAATAGATTGTGTTTTTTTGTAGGGTACTCTATTGAGTATCCGATTAGCTGTAAGGATAGATTTCCCCCACAAATTCTGTGGTAAGCCATAACTTATTAACAAGCTATTCATCATTTTCTTTAATATCCGATTTTTCCTTTCCACAATTCCACTGGATTGAGGTGTGTAAGGGCCAGTAGTTTGATGGATAATTCCATATTCCGAACATATTTTTGCAAACAGAGATTCATATTCTCCACCCCTATCACTTCTAATCATGTCAATCTTTTTATTCAGTTGATTCTACAATTCCATATTGTATTGCTTCAATTCCTTCATCCTTACTATTAAGCAAATAAACATAACAATACCGAGTACATCGTCAATAAAAGTTATAAAATATTTTTTCCCACCTCGAGATGGTGTTGACTTCACATCACAAATGTCAATATGAATTAAGTCTAAAGGAATTGAATTTCATTCAACAGACTTGTAAGGATGTTTTATAAACTTAAATTCAACACATATTTGACATTTTGATTTATTACACTCGAATTTAGGCAATACTTCTAAATTAAATAACTTCCGCAAGGTTTTGTAATTGACATGTCATAAACGAATATGCCATATATCATTTGACTCCAATAAATAAGTAGAAGCTGGACTTTTATTAATACTGTCAACAACCACTACATTGAGTTTGACAAGGCCCTTTGTGAGGTAGCCCTTTACTACATACATTTCTTGCTTACAACAACTTTGTCAAATACAAATACACATTTGCATCCATTTTTAGCAAGAAAGAAGTTGAAACAAAAAAATTCATAATAGTAGGACATGAAAAACGTTGTTAAGCGTTAGCACCTTGCTGGAAATCACCTTCAGAAATATCTTCCCATAACCCTCAATCTTGGTTGTTGCAGTATTTTCCATGGAAAGCTCTTTTTCCGGACCAGCAGTGAGTAAGTTGCAAATGCTTCCTTGACAACACAAACATGTCAAGTGGCTCCAGAGTCAATTCACCACTCCTTCGGATTTCCAACTAAGTTTCATTTCGAAAGTATTGCACACAAATCATTAATGTCATCATTTTTGTTCACTATGTTGGCATGTCCCTTTTTCTTGTCCTTTTAAGGGAGACGACAATTAGGGGCTTTGTGGACAATTTTTCCACAACAGTACTAGTTGCCCTTGAATTTCTTCTTGTTCTGCTTCTTAGCCAGTCCAAAAGACCTCTTCCTTTTCTTATTTTTGGGAGCAGTCTCATCTACGATATTAGCTCACATAATCGTTGAATTTCCACGAGACTACTTCTCGACTATTTTGTTATCTTCCTCAATCTTGAGATGAATCACAAGATCTTCCAACTTCGTTTCTTTTTTCTTTAGATAGTTTTTGAAATCTCTCCACAAATGAGGTAACTTTTCAATCATTGCAGCCAGTTGAAATGCTTCATTCACTACCATATTTTGAGCAATAAGGTCGTAAGAAATAAGTTGAAGCCCTTGAACTTGGGTTCAACAGTTTGTTGTATATCACTTTATAGTTTATAAACCTGGCAACCACAATTTGTTTCAAGCACACATCTTCAGTCTTGTACTTTTTTTAACGTGCATCATATAACTCTTTTGAAGTATTCATAGCATTGTAGACATTGTACAGATACTCTAAAGCACTTAGATGTAGCCTTTGCAAAGAAAATTTACTTGTTTCCATGTCTCAACAATCATAAACTTCTCATTGTCCATGTCAGCGGTAGGTACTAGGGGGTCTTCACTGATGAACTTCTGCATACCAAGTGTGGTAAGCCAAAAGAACACCATTTGCTGCTATCCTTTGAAGTTGGCTATAGAAAATTTCCTCGTTTTTTAGGTCGGTGGCACAACAGTTCGGCTTAACGAGGCTATCGTCGTTGCCACAACAGTTGCAGAAGAATTTTCATTATCAATTGCCATTTCTCACTGTCCACAGCAGAAGAGGTCAATTAATGGCAAAAAATAGAATAGTAAATCGTACTGTAATTAATGATAAACAATACGTTTAATAAACAAAAATCGAAGTTTTTGTATATATTGTTTCACAATAAAACGATGAAGTTTTTATGTTTCTCAAATCGTTTCTGTATTTTTTAATACTTCGATAATTTTTTTATATCTTCATATCAGAAATAGAAAAATTCAAACGGAGTAGAAGACCACAAAGGTTCAAATCTCCAAAGCAGAACATAGATTACATTATATTATTAATTTTCTTGAGATTGTTAGTAAAATTGTAGTGCTATAATTTTAAAAAACAGCAATATATCTGTCACAAGAAAAAAACATAAAACATAAAAACAGTAGTATAGCAGAAATGTATATAATCAAAAGCAGAATCTGATTTCGAAATAAAATCGAGCTCACTGAATGCACAATGTGTCTTTAAGGAAAGTATTCCCCTCAAGTACCCGAGGTATTGGAATATTATCCTCATAGGATAGAACGATTGAACTTACCAGAGTATCGGTACCAAAAAACGCCGGTGACACAACGAACCAATTGAAAGTTGTAAAATACATTGAAAAATTTTGTGCAGAAGAAGAAGAAGATCAGAAAATTTCGTAATGAAAATTCTGGGATCAAGATATATTTATAGCCATTTTCTAGCACTATTCATGAAAAAGTTTGCAGCCTTTCAGAAACAGGCATGGATGTTGGAACAAGCGGGAACGATTTTCATTTAAAATATTATGAGAAATTAATTTAAAATAATCCGTAAAAGAAACGGACCGGGTCGCGTCGCGAGTTCTGAGATATTCTGGGTTGACTTTTCGTTAATTAATTAATTGAAAGAAATTTGTAATGCTATAATATAATTTAACATTAATATTTTTGTAACAAGAATAAACAGAAACAGAAAAACAATAGTGAAACAGAAATGTATATAATCAGAAGCAGAATCTGAAAATATTTGTTTCGGAATAAAACCGAGCTCACTGAATGCGCAATGTTTCTTTAAGGAAATTATTTCCCTCAAGTACCCGAGGTGTTGGAATATTATCCTCCCAGGATATAACGATTTAACTCACCATAGTATCGGTACCAAAAATGCCGATGAAACAGCGAACCACTTGAATGTTGTAAAATATACTAGAAATTTTTGGGCAGAAGAAGAAGTATATCAGAAAATTTCTTAAGGAAGATTTGTGGGATCAAGACATATTTATATCCATTTTCTGGCACTATTTATGAAAAGGTTTGCAACCTTTTAGATATAGCCATGGCTGTTGGAACATGCGGGAACGATTTTCATTTAAAATATTATGAAAAAATAATTTATAATAATCCGAAAAAGAAACGAACCGGTCGCTTCGCGGGTCCTGTGATATTATGGGTTGACTTTTTGTTAATTAATTAAATAATTGAAAGAAATTTTGTCCAAAGAGATTAATCAATCCGTCTTTGTAACGACCCAGCCGGTCGTTTTGTGTGTTGAGACTCCGTTCCCGTGAATGACTCTTTCCATAGTGGCTACTCGTGCCTTATGACTTGTGTGGGCAGATAGTTCGAGATTCAGAAGTGATTTGGCCAGTTCAGGAACACTTGGTTCCTGAAGGCTAGCCTATTTGGCTAATTTTGGTTCCGAGCAGCATTTTGAGCAAACGACCTCGGAATCAAGTTCTG